>CAUYQG010280089.1:0-33926 GCA_963574415.1 Tarsius wallacei | reverse complement strand
GGCCACCGCAGCCTCGACCTGCTGGGCTCCGGCGATCCTTCCGCCTCAGCCTTCCAAGTAGCTGGAACTACAGGCGCGCGCTACCACGCCCGGCTAGTTTTTTCATTTATTGTAGAAATGAGGTCTCGCTTGCCCAGGCGGGTCTCGAACCCGCAGGCTCAGGCAATCCACTCACCTCAGCCTCCCAAAGGCACGGGATTACAGGCTGAGCCACCGAGCCCGGCTGGTTCTAGGAATTTGAAGAACTCTGTGTCCAATAATCAGTTAAGCTAAATGAGTGGAAGCTTCAATGTCACACATTAAAAAAGAATACAGACTTTAGATAACTGTTCAGGAAAGTCACTAAATAGCAGCAACAGAAATAAAAATCCTTGGAAGAGAAGAAAATCCAGTTTTAAGCATTGCTATGTTACATTATTTTAAATGCCCAGTTTCCAACAAAGAATTATTAGGCATCAAAAGAACAAGGAAGTATGGCCCAGGTACAGAGAAAAAAGCAGTCAATAAAAACTACCCCTATAAAGCCTAGATGTTGGATATACTAGACAAAGACTTTATTTATTTATTTTTTTGAGTCAGAGTCTCACAATGTCACCCAGCTGGAATACAGTGGCACACTCATGGCTACCACAGCCTTGACCTGCTGGGCTCAGACAGTCCTTCCACCTCTGCCTTCCAAGGAGCTGGAACTACAGGTTTGCGCCACCATACCCAGATAATTTTTTGATTTATTGCAGAGGCAAGGTCTTGCCAAGTTGCCTAGGCTGGTTTTGAACCCCTGGACTCAGGCAATCCTCTCATCTCCACCTCCCGAAGTGCTGGGATTACAGGCATGAGCCACCACACCTGGCTGACAAAGACTTAAAATCAGATATTTAAAATATCTTTAAAGAATTAAAGAAAGCCATGCAAGAACTAAAGAAAAGTATGAGAATGATATCTCACCAAATAGAAAATCTCAATGAAGAGATAGAAATATGTTTCTCCCTGAGCCCGTGGGTTTGAGACCCGCCTGGGTAACTTGGCGAGACCTCATCTCTACAGTAAAAAAAAAAATCAAAAAATTAGCCAGGCATGGTAGCACGTGCCTGTAGTTCCAGCTACTTGGAAGGCTGAGGTGGAAGGATCGCTGAAGCCCAGCAGGTCAAGGTTGCAGTGGCCGGGAGCAGTCACTGCACTCCAGTCTGGGCAACAGAGTGAGACTCCAACTCAAAAGAAAAAAAGAAATATGTTTCTCTCTGTATATAGACAAATAGAAATTCTGGAGTTGAAAGTACAACTGAAATGAAAATTCACTAGAAAGACTCAACCGTAGATTTGGGCTGCCAGAAGAAAGAATCAATGAAGATAGATTTAGATTATTCAGTTTCAGGAACAGATCGTCAATACTTGTTATTGTCAGACTTTTTGTTTTAGAGAGAGGGTCTTGCTCTGTTGCCCAGGCTGGGGTACAGTGGTGTGATTATAGCTAACTGCAGCCTCAAACTCCTGGGCTCAAGTGATCCACTTGCCTCAGCTTCCCTAGTAGCTGCAGCTATAGACGCACACCACCATGCCTGGCTAATATTTTACTTTTGGTAGAAAAGGCATCTCACTCTGTTGCCCAGGCTGGTCTCAAACTCCTAGCCTTAGGCAGTCCTTCTATCTTTGACTCTCAAAGTGCTGGGATTATAGGCATGAGCCATCATGCCCGACCCCTTTGCTCATTTTTAGTTGGGTTGTCTTTTTATTATTGAGTGGTAAGAGTTCTTTATGTCTTCTAGATTCAAAACCTTTAAATCACTTATCAGATGTATAATTTGCAAAAAAAAAAAAAAAAATTCCATTCTGTGGGTTGTCTTTTCACTTTCTTGATGGTGTTCTTTGAAGCACAAACATTTTTAACTTGATAAAGTCCAAGTTATCTATTTTTCTTTTGTTGCTAATCCTTTTGGTGTTGAACTGTGGCTTATGAGGAACACGTGATAATTGGTCCTTAGATACCTCTTACATGACTTTTTGTTCTTGTATCCCCAAATCATTTACATAGCATAGCCAGGAATAGGTACATTTTGCAGTCGGTTTCTTAAAATAAAATTTACCTGCTATCTCAAACCCTGTAAGATGTTACTGCCATCTGCCCCATCCCTTGAGAACTAACCTTCACCTTGCTATAAGAGTAAGTCACAAACGCTTTGGAGTGTGTGGGAAAAGACTGCTGTATCATCATTGGTATCATTAGCTATCTCTGACTTCCCCTTTCAGAAAGTTTGAACAGGCATGGCCCTGAGAATTCAACTTGTCTTGATCTCTGATCTCATAGATAGGATCTTGCTAAGGTTCCCACCTTAGCTCTTGATGTTCTTTATGATTTCTTGATGGAATGCATTAAGACCTACAAAACTAGTATGACCAAGAGTTTAAAGCAGATATGGGGGTGGGAGGGGCACAAATTTCATCTGTTCCCACCTAAGTCAGCTCCACGCTCCTCCACTGTTTCAAGAAATACCTTCTGTTTCTCAACCTATATTTTAAAAATGCATTCTGTCCTGGAACGGCAGCACCACTGCTTTGTCAGACTCGTATGATCACCTGAACTGGATTTTTGGCTACATACACAGAGCAGGTGCTTAGTGCAAATTTATTTCATTGAATATTGATTAAAGTCGTAATCATTTCCTCTCGGATTCTCTTTCCGAGGTCATGCTGACAAGACATTCTTTCCCTATTCTTGCTGCTGTTTCTTTGCATTTAAAGAGTAGGAAGGAAGAAGAACAGAGAGAGAGATGGCTGTTTCTCACAGGTGGGCAGTAATGTGCAGTCACTGCTATCCAAGGTTTCCTTTCCTTTTTTTTTTTTCTTTTCTTTTAAGTCAGGTTCTCACTCTGTTGTCCAGGCTGGAGTGCAGTGGCACAGACATGGCTCACTACAGCCTCCACCGCCTGGGTTCTAGTGATCCTTCTGCCTCACGCTCCTGAGTAGCTGGGACTACAGGCACACACCACTATGCCCAGCTTTTTCTTCTTATAATTACTTTTTTGTAGAGTTAAAGTCCTGCTGTGTTGCCTAGACTGGTCTTGAACTCCAAGGTTCAAGCGATTCTCCTGCCTTAGCCTTCCAAAGTACTGGGATTACAGGCATGAGCCACTGTGCCCTGCCTCCTTTCTATTTTTGAAGATCCAAAACCTCATTTTACAGAATTGATCAAAGTACTGAGTCCTTAACTAACTTGAATAGCACACAAGGCCATACCTTTATGTTCTGGTTATCTTTCTAGCTCCATTACCCTTCATTCTTCCTACTTTACACTTTATGCATGAGCCAAAAGAAACTATTTGAGGCCAGGTGTGGTGACACACACCTGTAATCGCAGTACTTTGGGAGGCTGAGGTGGAAGGATCACTTGAGGACAGGGGTTCAAGACCTGTCTGGGCAACATGAGACCCCATCTCTCCAAAAAATAAAAATAATAAAATAATAAAAAGAAATGACTTGAAATTTCCTGAATTCACACTAAACAAATGCAACTACTCTTTGCATGGGTTTTGTTATCCAACAAATGGAAATAGGAGTATGCGACAAAACCGTCTCCCACTATCTATTTTCCCCTTTCATAGGTCCAGAACCCTACATTTTTAGGTGGAGAGGTGATGCCCATAATAGACACTATGTTTCCCAGACGATTTTGCAGCTGGTTGTGGTCCTAAGTCTATGTTGGGGTGATGGAATGTATGTAGACTAAGTTGTATTGAGTTTGACAGTTATTAAGTGCCCGTTGCCCCATTTTCCACTATCTGGAATGTGGAAGTGACAGCTGGAGCTCTAGCCAACATCTTGGACCATAAAGGATGAAGCCTTGCCTAGCTTCCAGAGTAGTCGGATAAAGAAGTCTGGGACTCTGAGGTCTCTGTGGAGAGTGCAATAAATCGCGTGGTGGTTTAAGCCACTGTTATTTTAGGTCTCTGTTCCAAGCACTGGAACCTAGCTGATACACTCTATAAATTTTTTGAGATTGTTGGCAACATTACGTGAGCTAATATTTGTCAAAGCTCTTAGAACAGTGTCTGAGAGTAAACACAAAGTTAGCTACTGTTATACTATTTCCATGATTTGATGTCTATTCTACTCTGTCTGGCCAGTTTTCCTGATATATTAGTCGAGGTTCTCTAGAGAAACAAAACCAATAAGATGGATGGATGGATGGGTGGATAGATGGATATGATATGACATGATATGATATGATATGATATGATATGATATGATAGATACATAAATAGGGGACTTATAAGGAGAATTATCTCATGCAATTATGGAGGCTGAAAAGTCTCCTGATACACTGTCTGTAAGCTGGAGGCCCAGAGAAGCTGATTGCATGGCTCAAATCTAAATCCAAAGGCCTGAGAACCACGGGAACCGATGGTATACCTCTCAGTCCATGGCCAATGACCTGACAACCTGAGGGGCTTCTGGTACAAGTTCTGGAGTCTAAAGGCTGGAGAACCTGGAGTTCTGATGTCTAAGGGCAGGAGAAGATGGGTGCCCCTGCCTCAAGAGAGAGTGAGGGAAAGGGGGTGAGAGGGAGACAGAGAAGATGGAATTCCTTCCTCTGCCTTTTTGTTCTATCTGGGCCCTCAGCTGCCCACGTTGGGTGAGGGTGGATCTTTCCTGCTTAGCCCTGTGATTAAAATGCCAATCTCTTCCAGAAACATCTTCACAGACATACCCAGAAGTAATGCTTTATCAGCTATGTGACTATCCCCTTAATCCAGTTGTCACCTAAAATTATCCATCACACTTGACAAACGTCTATTATCCTTCAAGACCCAGCTCCATCATTTCTTCATCTGGGAAACTTTTTCTGTTCCTTATCTGAGGATTTAAGTATTCTTTGGCTTTATACTAGTTCTTAATCTTTTGCATACTTTTATAGCAAATTACACATTTTTATACATACATTTACCTGCCTTATAAGCAACTCTCTCTTTTTATTTTTTTGAGTTGAAGTCTCACCCTGACACCCAGGCTGGAGTGCAGTGGCATACTCAACAGCTACTGCAGTCTCAACCTGCTGGGCTCAGGCGATCCTTCCACCTTAGCCTTCCAAGTACATAGAACTATAGGTGTGTGCCACCATGCCCGGCTACTTTTTGATTTATTGTAGAGATGAGGTCTCACCAAGTTGCCCAGGCTGATCTTGAACTCCTAGGCTCAGGCAATCCTCTTGCCTCCAACTTCCAAAGTGCTGGGATTATAGGTGTGAGCCACCGCACCTGGCTAACTCTTTCATTTAAAAAAAAAAAAAAGGAGCTGGGCATGGTGGTTTCCTCCTGTAGTCCCTGTGACTCAGGAGGCTGAGGGAGGAGGATCTCTTGAGCCCAGGAGTTCAAGACTGCAGTGAGCTGTGATGGCACCACCGCACTCCAGCCTGGGTGACAGACAGAGTGAGAACCTGTCTCAGGAAAAAAAAAATGGAGTTATCTTTCAATAAACATAAAATTTGCATGATTCATATGGATTTGGATTCTGCCTTCAAGCCTATTACAATACTCAATATGCCATTCCTGCAAACCACCCCCACCTACCTAATGATTTGGCGCCTTCTTAGTGTAGGCGTGTCCCTCCTCCCCTCTCCTGGTCCCCTGAGTTGGCCAGTTGAGATAAATTCTCATTGAGTTGGCCACTGTGGAGGGTGATGCTGGGGAACAAAAGATTTGGTCCCTGACCTCAGAGAGCCTGCAATGTGCTGGGTGAGACAGATCCTCAAATAATAATACACTGTACGGAGAATAGAAGTAGGAGGAACGAGGAAATACTTCATTCTGCTCTCAGGCACCGGTTATGACGATGCCTGGACAGCATTTTCGATTTTGTGTGTTTGTTTGAAACAGGGTATTGCTCTATTGCCCAGGCTGGAGTGCAGTAGCTCACTGTAGTCTCGAATTCCTGGACTCAAGCGATACTCCCTCCTCAGCCTTCTGAGCAGCTGGGACTATAAGTGTGCACCACCATGCTTAGTCAATTAAAAAAAAAACTTTTTTTTGTAGAGATGAGGATTTCACTATGTTGCCCGGACTGACCTCAAACTCCTGGCTTCAAGTAGTCCTCCCACCTTGGCCTCCCAAAGTGCTGAGATTACAGGCATGAGCCACTATGCTTGGCCCTGGACTGCATTTTGAAATAAAAATAGCTTACCCAATGGACTGAGGAAAGGTGAGAAAAGGGTAACAGAAGACATAATGAACAGAAGGAACAACATGTGCAAAGGCACAGAGACATAAAGTACATGGCTAATTTTAGTCACGAACATTAGACTCAGGTCTCCCAAGTTTTTATGCAAACACATTCACAAAACATGTCTTAGGGTGAGTTACCTCTACAGATGGCATGTCTCATCTATTGTGTCTTGGTTTTTCACTGTTTTAATTCTGAGGATGTTTCCCTGAGTCTGTTCCCTGCATTTAACACGCCTCAGTAATGTCTGAAGCTGTTTTCTTGGAAAAAACGCTCCTCTGTGTCAGTTCAAGGCCCACTGTCGACTCATCCTGCAGTTGGGAACATTCAGGAGCTCTTGTTCCCCAAAACTTATTCTTTTCACTGACATTCAGTGCATTTGTAAGGTTGCACTGCAAAAACTTCCTGGTTAGATTTAGCTACATGTTTCTAGTCAGCCGCAGGCTTGTCAGTTTCCTGCTATCTGTCTTTAGTCCCTAGCCTTGGGGCAATGCTGCTTTAATCTGGCCTGAATCTATTTTTTGGCTCCAGTAGCATCCTCACTGATTAGACTGTATGTATGAAGTTTCTGTCTGTGCCTTCAATTATTCTCTCTAGGACAGAATAAAGGCTCAGTATTTTCTTGTAGATTGTTCTGGAAGTTGAATGAGAGCCTAATGGGATGTTTAACCGGATACTCTCTCCCAGAAGACCCTCAGCGGCTACGACTCCCACAGGACCCTGAGCCTGGCATGAATTTACTGTCACTTGGCTGGATAGCCACATTCCCTGTAACTTTTTTAAAAGTTGGATTGCTGGGCAAGGTGGCTCACCCCTGTAATCCCAGCACTTTGGGAGGCTGAGGTGGGAGGATTGATTCCTTGAACCCAGGAGTTTGAGACCAGCGTGGGCAACATAGTGAGACCTTGTCTCTAGAAACTAATTTTTAAAAACTAGTTGGATCTGGTGGCACGCACCTGTAGTCCCAGCTACTCAGGAAGCTGAGGTAGGAAATCCCCTGAGCCCAGGAGGTCAAGGCTGTGGTGAGCCATGATCGTGCCAGTGCACTTCAGCCGGGGCGACAGAATAAGACTCCAACTGGAAGGAAGGAGAGAGGGAGGGAGGAAAGGTGTATCCAAGCACCATCTGTAAGCACATGGCAGTGCTGTTTTATTTCCACTTTCATTGTCCTTCACTCCCATCCCCGCAGTCTCCTGGAGGACATACCAGAGATTTTTGTTTCCGCTTCTGACTGTCCGATCCAGTGTCTGCAGCCATCCACCACTGCCATCATGAGCACTGTTCAAAAATAACAAAATGAATGAACAAGAAATGAGTGTCCCATCTTGTGAATGCTTATTTTTTTCACAGCAGCCCTGTTATGTGGCCGTGAGTGTGGTAAGGACTGAGTTAGAGGGCTGGCCATCAGGCTGGCCACGCACAACCACTTGTTAGTAGATGGTGCTGTGCTCCTCCTAGATCAGGACTGCTTGTTTTCTGCAGCAGTGTGGTCCCTCTGCTTCTTTGTATGGCTGCATCTGTTGTGAGCCCATCAAACTTGGCCTCTGGACTCTAGGTTTGATCCCTTTCTTGGTGTTGCTGCCTGAGGCACAGCCGCTAGGTTTGAGTGTGTACCCCAAAAAGCATATATTGGAAACTCAATACCCAATGCAAAAGTGTTGTGAGGTGAGGCCTAAGAGGAGGTGTTTCAGGTATAAGGGCTCCACCCTCACGAGTGGAATTATGAACACCCTCACGAATTATGAACAGGCTTGAGGCTGTGATTTCAAATTCTCTCTTGCACGTGCAATGCCCCTTAACCCTCTGCCTTCTGCTGTGGGATGATGCAGCAAGAAAGGCCCTTACAAGATGCCAAGCAGATGCTGGCACCACGCCCTTGAACTCCCAGCTTCCAGGACCATGAGCCAAATAATTTTTCTTCTTTATCAATTACCCAGCCTATGATATTCTCTTATAGCAACACTAAATGGACTAAGACAGGCAGTGTTAGAGACCATCCTCGCAAATGACTTGATGAAATAGAAACCATTAAGATCCCCATTTTATGTATGTATGTATTTATTTTTTGAGTCAAGATCTCATTCTGTCGCCCAGGCTGGAGTACAGTGGCACAATTGCAGCTCACCACAGCCTCGACCCCCTGGGCCAAGCAATCCTTCCACCTTAGCCTCCTGAGTTGATGGGACTAAAGGGATGTGCCACTACTCCCAGTTAATTTTTTATTTTTATTTTTGTAGAGATAATGTCTTGCTGTGTTGCCTAGGCTGGTCTTGAACCCCTAGGCTCAAGCAATTCTCCCACCTCAGCCTTTCAAAGTGCTGGAATTACAGACATGAGCCACCATGCCCCGCCAAGATCCTCATTTTACATAAGAGCAAACAGAGTAAAGTTGCTTGTGGAGGGATGGAAAGTAACTGGCCCTTTTTATGACCAGGGTTCACCCTCAGGACTATGTATAGGAGGCAGTGATATGGAGTGGCTAAGAATGTGGACTCGCTGAGGCGGAAGGATCGCCTAGGCCCAGCAGGTCGAGGCTGCGGTGGCTGTGAGCGTGCCACTGCACTTTAGCAACAAGAGTGAGACTCCAACTAAAAAAAAAAAAGTGAACTCGGATGCCTAGTTGTCTGGGTTTAGATCATGGCATACCTCTGTGATTGTTGGGGGCAAATTATATATCCTTTCTGGGCCTTGGCTTCCTCATCTGAAAAAAAGTCCTAGACCTTACCCCTTTAACTGTTTAATTATAGACACAGCGCTTAATATAGTGCTCTGGATTTCAGAAGTGCTCGATAAGCATTCGCTGCCATCATCATCATCATCATCATCATCATCAATGAAACCAAGTTCAAATTTGCCTGGTAGTAAGAGCCAGATAAAATTAGGTCCAGAGGTGTGAGTCACTTATCACACAACTTTGTACTTGCTTGAAGCTTTCTAGTGTTTAAAGAACCTTCCTATTTATTTTCTTGCATGAGTCCATCACTACAACCCTGTTGGCTGGTATAGCCGATTGTGTCATCTTCACTTTATAGATTCACATACTCAACACCATGCATTGTAGATGCTTATGTGCCAGGCACTGCTGTGTCCTGAAAACTCAAAGATAGCAACGTGTGGTCCCTGCTTTTACGTCAACAAAAGCTGTCTTTGGGAGTGGGTTTTCAGGGGATATTTTACTTCTTACACTGTGTTGAAATGTGCCTGTTTAAAAAAGAGGATCATTTTTATGGTCAGAAATGAAAAACTAGTGGTGGTGGAAGAGTCTGATGGGGAGACAGGCATGCAAATAACTAATTGTAATACAATTGTCATTATGGAAGCCTAAACGGAGGTCAGTGGACATATAGGTGTTCCAGGAGGAAAGTCAGAAATAGCATTTAAGCTTAGGCAGGAATGTTAAGTGAAAGTTTGCCAAATGAGGCCAGGTTTGGTGGCTCACACCTGTAATCCCAGCACTGTGGGAGGCCGAGGCAGGAGGACTGCTTGAGGCTGGAGTTTGAGACCAGCCTGAGCAACATTTACAGGACCCTGTCTCTAAAACAAAACAAACAGAAATAGTTTGCCAGATGAATGAAGTGAGAAGGACACTCAGGAAGAGAAAGCACAAATGAACGTGGTATGTCCTAGGGGAACTGCTGCCATTCAGTGCTGCTTCAGTGAAGTCGGGGCCAAGTGGCATAAGTTAAGACTGGCTAGGGAAGCAGGAGTCAGATCATGAAATAGTGTACTATGCAGAGATGCTCAGAATTTGCTATCTGGGTGATGGGTGCCCGTGAAGAATTTTATGCTGGGGAAAAACATGGTCAGACTTGTATTGTTCTGTTGGCAGTGTGAAGTGCCACCTGATCTTTCTCCAAAGGGCTAAAGTGGTCGAGGCAACACCAATACCCGAATTCAAGTCTTCTGACCTCAAGTTTAGTCGATTTTTTTTGAGTAGGGGTCTCACTGTGTTGCCCTGGCTGGAGTGCAGTGGCATAACCATGGCTCACCTTAGCCTCGACTTCCTAGACTTGGACAATCCTCCTGCTTTAGCCTCCTGAGTAGCTGGGACTACAGGTGTGCTTGTTTTTTGTTTTTGTAGAGATGAGGTCTTGCTATGTTGCCCAGGTTGATCTTGAGCTCCTGGGCTCAAGCAATATTCCTGCCTTGGCTTCCTAAAGTGCTGGAATTACAGGGGTAAGCCACGGTGCCTGGCATATTTTCTATTAAGCCATACTGAATTCTCTATAAAGCAATATTTTTCCATATTGATTTGCTAGTGTGGATTTTTTTTTTTTTTTAATTATTGAGTTGGAGTCTCATTCTGTCACCCAGGCTGGAATGCAGTGGCACACTCACGGCCACTCCAGCCTTGATCTGCTGGGCTCAGGCGATCCTTCCGCCTCAGCCTTCCACGTAGCTGGAACTACTGGCACACGCCACTATGCTCGGCTAATTTTTTGATTTACTGTAGAGATGGGGTATTGCCAAGGCTAGTCTCAAACCTGTGGGTTTAGACAATCCTCTCACCTCGGCCTCCCAAAGTGCTGGGATTATAGGCATGAGCCACTGCACCTGGCTGCTAGTGTGAATCTTAATTCTTAACTAAGAGAATGAGAAAAGATTTCACATACTAAGCAACCTTTGGCTTTTCCATATTGATTTACTAGTGTGAATTTAAATTCTTGACTAAGAATGAGGAAATATTTTAAATAATCACTAAGCAAACTAACCTTGGCTTTTATCCTTTTGGGGGGACATGCCTATTAAAAGATATTTTCTCTTGAATTCCATCTCTTCCTTTGAATGGATGAGAGTACAATTCATTAATTCTTCAGATACGTGAGAGCATAATTTCCACTGAGCAATTTGCTCCAGGACCTAAACCCTTTATAAATTCGTGCAATTTGTCTTCAGTCTGAGTTGAATTGTCATTGATACAGTATGATTGCATTTTCTCCAGTTCCTTTTCTACGATTATGCATCACTCCACAGATGTGAGGGCGGCAGCCTTTCATAGGAGAGCTTGCTGTCGCCCCGAGACTCCAACACTCTCAGTGTGTTCAACGCCTCCCTTTGCTTCACACCCAGTCCCCATCAGAGGGCATCTGTCAGCCTCATGTGCAACACGCTGGCCAGCAGGGAATCTTCCACTTGGTGAGCTGATGCTTTTGCTTCCTGTGCTTTCCCCGCGGGGTCCATGCTGTTTGGCAGAAGAGAAGCGAAACAGTGTCCTGGGCTATGAAGCCTCTCTCTTACTTCTCCTGCCTAGTGCACAATCACACTGTCTGGCAGGACCTTAACATTAGAGTTCCGTGGGGTCCCAAACTCCCCAAATCCTCTGGTTGGTATGGTTCAGTGTTACCACGGGAGCTGTAGTCTGAATTCATCCTAGGGATGGTATCACCATTCTGGCAAAATTCATGTCATCAAGTGCCTCTTTGCCATCTGTGTCTACTTTCTGCTTGCTGGAACGAGAGTTACTAAATGATTCTCTGTCTCATTCCTGGGGCTAAGTTCAAGTTCAGTTTTTGAAAACTATGCCCAGCAACTTGCTCTTTTTATTCATGCACTCACTTGTTCATTCATCCGTTTTTTTAGTGTTTACAATATGCCAGCCGCTGTGCTAGTTACTTGGTGCACAGTATTGAACAAAACAGGGCCTTCCATCATGAACTCTCTGCTCTAGTGACCCTGAAACTGGGGGAGGGGCTGTCAGAAATGAAGAATAGCTGCTTGTTTATGGAGACTGGGAGGAAATGGAGGCATCCACAGTTGCCAACAGTGTAATTGATGCATCTTAAGTAGAAGTTTAAACATCTCTTAATGGTTATATATGAGCATGATTGCTATTTTCAATTTAATTGGAGGGAAGGCAATATGCCACCTTAACATATTGCACTAGAGACCACGAGGATGAAGTTATTTGTTTAAAAGTGAACATGATTCCTCAAAAAACGAAAAATAGGATTGTCATAAGATCCAGCAATTTCATTTCTGAGTATATAGCTAGAAGAATTAGAAGGAGGATCTTGAAGAGATATTTGTACACTCATGTTCATTGCAGTATTATTCCCAATTGCCAAGACGTGGAAACAGCGCAAATGTCCATGGACAGATGGGTGGATAAAGAAAATGTGGCATACACATATAATGGAATATTATTCAACCTTAAAAAAAGAAGGAAATTCTGTCATATGCTATGACATGGATGAACCTCGAGGACATTATGCTGAATGAAGTAAGCAAGTTATAAAAGGACAGGTTCTGTGTGATTCCACTTGTGTGAAGTAGCTAGAGTAGTCAAAATTATGGAACCAGAAAGCAGAATGTTGGTTACTAGGGGCTGGGGGTGAGGATTGCTTAATGGATATAAAGTTTCAATTTTGCAAGATGAAAAAGTTCTAGAGATCTGTTATACAACATTGTGAATATAGTTGACATTACTGAATTGTACAGTTAAAATGGTTAAGTGAGCATATTATGTGTTTTTTACCACAATTTAAGGTAAAAATTTTTTAAAAATTTGATCCCATACTTGGAAGACTGAGGCAGGAAGACTACTTGAGCCTAGAGGTTTGTGACCAGCCTTGGCTATATAGCAAGACCTTGACTTTAACCAAAAAAGTACTTTTGGTTTGTTTATTTGTTTTTAAGTTAACATGTTCAGGAGATTGGGGTGGGAGGATTGCTTCAGCCAGGTGTTCGAGGTCAGCCTGGGCAACACAGCAAGACCTTGTCTCTTAAAAAAAAAAAAAGTTAACATGGTTAATATGGAAGCAGCTGTGGGTATGGTAGAAAGCAGTGAATCAGGGTCAATGAGAATGTCAGGGTTGCAGACTTGGCACTGCCAATTCCTGGCTGTGTGACCTTGAGCTTCCATTTGACTTCTAAGCCTCAGTGTCCTTACTGGTAAAATGGAGACCACTCCCCCTAATGCAAAGAGTTTCGCAAGGGTTAAAAAAGTGATGTGTGCACGTGCTGGCAGGCACCAGAGCATGGTGCCAATGGAGGCATGTGGATGGGGCAATGATGAGTTTCTCCAGTACTTGCTTTATTACGGCCACGTCTGGCCGTGTCCGGGCATGGTGGGGGAGGCAGCAGTTCCAGCGTTTTCTCTCTTCCGTTAGTCCTGCTACTTCCCCCACTTCAGGGCTCCGAGAGTTAAAAATCAGATGCCTAACCTGGCTGCTGCTCCTTTACCAGCAACTGGTCCTGCTGGAGGTCTCGCCAGGCTAGTTCCACTTGTCTCCTTTGTCTTATTTTAGGGAAACTCAACCAGAGAGAGTTTGAAGACAGATGCGTGAGAAAACTGAAAAGCAATACAAGATAGTGAAAAACGAGGTCTGACAATTAAGTTCGTGAGCTCATCCCAGACAAAGTGCTACATGTGCTACATATCTCTTTGCTGAATGCCACTATGGTCACCTTGAAGTACTCCTCTTGGGAAGGTATGCACTGATGCCAGCACCTAGTCCACTCACCAACACAATTCTGGGACTATTTTCTGGAATGCCATCAGAGCTGTCATCTTATTACCCTTGATGTCCTGAATGTCATCAAAATGTCTTCCTTTCAATATCGCCTTTATCTTTGGATAAAGAAAAAAGTCACTGGGGCCAGATCAGGTGGAGGAGAGTGTTCCAATACAGTTATTTGTTTACTGGCTAAAAACTCCCTCACAGACAGTGCTGTGTGAGCTGGTGCATTGTCACGATGCAAGAGCTCCTTCAGGACCATTTTTGCACACACTTTCTCATGCCAAGATTTTCAGTTAAGATTTTCCTATTTCTCTATTGATGTTTATTTGGTCTGCTATGCTTCTCACATTCAGCTGAAGATTTTGATGCACAATTCAATGGATTTTTGCAATGTTTTCGTCAGTTCTGCTCATTACTGGCTGTCCTGGCCTCTCTTCATCAGTGACACTTTCTCTTCCCTCAGAAACGCTTTTAATCCGTTTGTACACTGCCATTTTCTTCATGGCGTTATCCCCATAAACTCAGACTAACATGTCTCTGATTTCACTTCCACTCTTGCCAAGTTTAACAAGTTTAATGTTTGTTCATTGTTCTAATTCAAGCTCCGACATTCTCTCAATGGCACACAAAAACATACAACAACAATAATGAATGCCCCTTAGCAAGGCACCGCCACACATTGACACGAACACAGCTGTGAGACACTGATATACCAAGGTTATGAAAACTTACCGAGTTGATTGTGCAGTGCTGCCAACATAAAAGCACAGTGGCAAGTTTGCAAACTCTTTTTTTTTTTGAGTAGGAGTCTCATTCTGCTGCCCAGGCTGGAGTGCAGTGACACGCTCATGGCCACGGCAGCCTTGACCTACTAGGCTTAGGTGATCCTTCTGCCTCAGCTTTCCAAGTAGCTGGAACTACAGGCCTGTGCCAAGTTTGCAAACTTAATTGTCAGACCTTGTATACTTAGAATAGTAGTGACCTGCCAACCTTTAAAGGATGGAAAATGTTACTGAGGCATGTTGGCTCACATCTGTAATTCCAGCACTTTGGGAGGCTGAGGTGGGAGGATCACTTGAGCCTAGGAATTTGAGTCTAGCTTAGGCAACACAGAGAGACCTCATCTCTACAAAATAAAAAATAATTAGCTGGGCATGGTGGCACATGCCTGTAGTCCCAGCTAATCTGGAGGCTGAGGTGAGGATCACCTGAGCCCAGGAGGCTGAGGTTGTGGTGAGCCGTGATTGTGCCACTGCACTGCAGCCTGGGCAACATGAGACTCTGACTCAAAACAAACAAAAAACAGTGAATTAATTTTGGTGTGTGGGAAGAACACATACCCATGTCTGGTCTAATTTAATCCTGATTAGAGTTTAGTGAAAATAAAAATAAGTACAAATTAGAAGGTAATATAGATAAATGTCTACTCTCTGTATGGGTAGAGATTTTTTAGAGCAGTGTAGACTACCAGTGGGAATGTAAGTTGGTGCAATCGTTTAGGAAAGCTACTTGCCTATATTTTGTGAGGTTGAAGAAGCTTATCCCTGTAGCTTGGTCCCACTTTTAGATAGTGTTAGGTCACAATATATATCCCAGTGGGGCCTCCACAAATGTTAGGTCTGACCCGCCGGGGTCGGGTTGTGTGATCTGGTGCCATGTGAAAGATGTAAAGAATTGCACAAAAGTTAGATTGGAAAATATAGTTTATTTAGAAAGTAAATTAGAGAAGAGAGAAAGAATCGCCTCCCCAAGATAGGGAAGGGGACCAAGGTTAGGAAACATGGCGACCATGGCTCAAGGAGCTGACCATGGCTTAGCATGGTCTGACCTTGGCTTAGCAAAGCAAATGGCAGGTGGCTGCTCAAAGTCTAACCCTTTTTAAACTTTCACTTTGATGGGGGAAGGTCTTTAAGGTGATTGGGTGGTGGTCTGCTCCATGTCATCCTGGAGGGCAGGTACGCACAGATATTGATGTTAGGTGATGGACAGCAGGCAGATGAGTGGGTTAGTCACATGACAGTTGCTATGTTGATGGTGTCTGTGTCATGAAGGTCACAAAGGGCTAATTACGTAAACTTGTTTACAAATCAAGCTGGGGAGGGGGTTGTAAAGCAATTATCAATAGCTACGTCTGAGAAATCAGTTCTGTCCTTGGCTAGTTATCAGAAGGTAAAGTGAACTGCTACAGAAACATGACAGATCGAGGCAAAGTTAAAATGGCTGTTCTTTGGCTATATTAACCCCCTGTTATGTCCTGTCAGATATGCACATTTGAGAAACCATAATACACAAGGAAATGTGCCCAGAATGGTAACAGCACCGCTGTCACAAATAGTCAACTGCTGGAGATAATAGAAACCATACAAAATAGAGGACAAATAAACCGCAGAACATTTAGAAGTGAAAGTGAATGATCTGAAGTGTTTGTATCGGCATGCTTAAATTAAAAGCACAATATTGAGTGAAAAATTAAGTTACAGAGTATCACATACAGTGTAATACCAACTGTATACACTCCTAAAATATGAAAAAAGTACTACATGCTGTTTGGGAATATAGACATATTTGGTAAAAGTATGACATCATGGAAATAAAAAGCACCAGATTCAGGGTGAGGCGACCTCTGGGAAAGAAAAGAATATGATAGGAGATTACCAGGAGCTTAGACATGTTGGTCATGTTTTATTTATAGAGCTGTGTGATGCGTACATAGGTGTTTGCTATGTTATTCATTGCGGCTCTTCAGAAGTATAAAATGTTTCCTGATATAAAATGTAAAAATGACACTTATTCCTTATAAAAACTAAAATGATATCTATGTACATAATTTAATCTTTACCACCTATCTCAGTGCATGCCCCAAAGTATTCCCCTTTTTGAAATGAGGTTTCACTGTTGCCCAGGCTGAAGTGCAGTGGTGTAAACAGATTCCTGGGCTCAAGACATCCTCTTACCTCATCCTTCTGAGTAGCTGGGACTACAGGTACATACCACCACACCTGGCTAATGTTTTTTTTGGTAGAGATGGGGTCTCACTATGTTGCCTAGGCTGTTTTTTAGTTCCTGGCTTTAAGTGATCCTCCCACCTTGGCTTCCCAAAGTGCTGGGATTACAGGCATGAGCCAACATGCCTGTCCCCACAAAGGTATTCTCTATTTTGTTTTTTTTTTTTAATTGAAGTCTCACTCTGTCACCCAGGCTGGAGGGCAGGGGCATGCTCCCGGCCACTGCAGCTTCGACTTGGTGGGCTCCTGTGATCCTTCTACCTCAGCCTTCCAAGTAGCTGGAACTACAGGCGCATGCTACCACGCCCAGCTAATTTTTGATTTATTGTAGAGATGAGGTCTACACCAAGTTTCCTGGGTGGGTCTCAAACCTGCAGGCTCAGGCAGTCCTCTTGCCTCAGCCTCCCAAAGTGCTGGGAATACAGGCTGAGCCACTGAGCCCAGCCAGTATTCTCTATTAACAGTTTTTTGTATATGCTTCCAGATCTTGTCTAGGTATTTACAGGTGTGTGAATTTTTGTGTGTGTATACACACACACACACACACACATTTATACATATACATATATGTATGTATATATATTTCATACATCAAGTTTTTCCTAATATAAATAGGCTACTACTTTACCTATAATTTTGACTTGTTTTATCACCTAATATCATAAATACTTTCCTACATGATATACACCTCCCTTATATTTAATGGCTGCATAGTATTCCATAGTATTTATCATGTTTAAAAAAATTTCAATAGCCTTAGAGGGTACAAATAGGTTTTGGTTTGGGCTTTAAGTGTATGCACCACCCCTACCTGTGCACATCGTACCTGACAGGTGATTTTTTTCATCCCTCTACCCTCCCCCTTCTGAGTATCCAGTGTCCATTATATCATTCTCTATACTTTTGCAGATCCTTAGTTTAGTGCCTACTTGTAAGTGAGAACATGCGGTGTTTGGTTTCTGTTCCTGAGTTAGTTTGCTTAGGATGATGTTCTCCAATTCTATCCAAGTTGTGGCAAAACACATTATTTCATTCTTTTTGATGGCTGAATAGTATTCTAGTGTGTGTGTGTGTGTGTGTGTGTGTGTCATTTTCATTGTCCACTGATCGACTGATGGACATTTAGGCTGATTCTACATCTTTGCAATTGGGAATTGTGCTAAGATGAAAGTGCAGGTGCGGGTGTCTTTTTATATAATGACCTCTATTCCTTTGGGTAGATACCTAGCTGTGGGATTGCTGGATCAAATGGTAGATCTACTTCTAGTTCTTTGAGAAATCTCCATACCGATTCTAGATGTTGTACATAATTTACACTCCCACCAACAGTTTGTAAGTGTTCCCTCTTCTCTGCATTTACACCAGCAGTTACTGTTTTTTGATTTTTTAAATAGTGGTCATTCTGACTGATGTAAGATGGTATCTCATTGTGGTTTTAATCTGCATTTCCCTAATGATGAGTGATGTTGAACATTTTTTCATATGCTCATTAGCCATTTGTACATCTTTGTTTGAGAGAAGTCTGTTCATATTGTTTGCCCACTTTTTGAAGGTGTTTTTTTTTTCTTGCTTAGTATGTAACTATCTTTCAACTGTTGTTTCTGTTGTTTCTATATTTTGTTGTTACAATTCTGCAGTGACTATCCCCAGTGAACCTTAGGAGTATTTTTGTATGAAAGAGTTCCAGGGGGAAGAATTTTTAAGGAAAAGACTTTCTAAGAATTTATACTTAGCCAGGCTCTGTGGCTCAGCCTGTAATCCCGCGCTTTGGGAGGCCGAGGTGAGCAGATTGCCTGAGCCCGCAGGTTCGAGACCCGCCTGGGCAACTTGGTGAGACCCCATCTCTACAATAAATCAAAAACTAGCCGGGCGTAGTAGCGTGTGCCTGTAGTTCCAGCTACTTGGAAGGCTGAGGGAGAAGGATCATCGGAGCCTAGCAGGTCGAGGCTGCGGTGGCCGGGAGCGGCCACTACCCTCCAGTCTAGGTGACAGAGTGAGTCTCCAACTAAAAAAAAAAAAAAAAAAAAAGAATTTATACTTAGTAATGGAAGAAATCTCAGAGGAAATATGATATAAAAATTAACATATTAAAAATTCATAAAATAAATCACAAAAGTACTAAAGCTGTAATAGAAAAAGCACGCAAAAAATGTCAACAGTTAATTTGCAGAGAGAGAAATACAAATAATTACTAAACACATGAAAAATATTTTAACTATTTTATCTCTGCAATTAAAGAGATGAGAGTTATAATTAGCTTCTCATTTTTGGTCTATAAATTTACACAAGATGGGAAAGTGAAGAATAGTTGGCAATGTGGCAGAACTTTATATTAATAACTTAACAATATTCATATCCTTAGCCCATTAATTCTACCACTAGAAATTTAATTCGAGAAAATAATTAAAGAAGTTACAAGTAGACAACCACTGGGTGTGTTTCAGGGTTACCGCTCCTTCTCTTTTTCCTGTTCCATGCACATGGAAACACAGAAAGGCCCCGACATACACTTTGTGCAACATGACTCTCACACCCTGGCCACAGCCGGCTGGATCAGGTATGGGTAACTGATCTCAGATGGGCCAGGATCCCCTTCCTAGGAACTTTGAATTGAAAACTAAGGGGGCTGGGCGCAGTGGTTCACGCCTGTAATTCCAGCACTCTGGGAGGAGGAGATGGGAGGTTTGCTTGAGCCCAGGAGTTTGAGACCAGCCTGGGCTATGTAGCAAGAACTGGTCTCTACAAAAAATTTAAAAAATGAGCCAGGCTCGGTGGCTCAGCCTGTAATCCTGCGCCTTGGGAGGCTGAGGTGAGTGGATTGCCTGAGCCTGCGGGTTCGAGACCCACCTGGGCAACTTGGAGAGACCTCATCTCTATAATAAATAAAAAAAAAATTAGCCGGGCGTGGTAGCGCGCGCCTGTAGTTCCAGCAACTTGGAAGGCTGAGGCGGAAGGATCGCCGGAGCCCAGCAGGTCGAGGCTGCGGTGCCCGGGAGTGGCCCCTGCACTCCAGTTTGGGCGACAGAGTGAGACTCCAACTCAAAAAAAAAAAAAGAAAATAAACATTCTATGTGAACCACTTTAGATAGTTGTTGGCCCACAGTAAACAATACCTTAAACAAACAAGCAGACAAAGAACATGCTAAGCCAGGAGTGAATGAGAGTTTGGAGTGTGACCAGTATCACCTTTTTTCCCCATTTTTTTTTTCTTTCTATTTTTCCTCCCTGGTCACAATGTATTGCACTGGGTTCTGGGCTTTCTTAGTAATTAGCTCTTGGTTCATAACATCTTGTAATACACTAGAATGATAGTACTTATATATTTTTCTTTTCTTTTTTTTCCCTGAGTTGTAGTCTGACACCCAGGCTGAAGTGCAGTGGCACAATTATGGCTCACCACAGCCTCGAACTCATGGGCCCAAGCAATACTCCCTCCTCAGCCTTTCGAGTTGCTGAGACTACAGGCACACACCACCACACCCTGCTAACTTTTTAATTTATTGTAGAAGTGAGGTCTCGCTATGTTGCCTAGGCTGGCTTACGTCTTTTTCATATTTGAATTTTCCCACAGCACAAAGTAGGTACTTAAATGTTTGGAATGAAAGCATGCGGGAACGATGAAATAAAATAATGCAAATGTGGTTAGAAAACTCCTCTCATATGAAAGGCTTATGGAAATGTACTGATCATCATGAGATGATGATTTCTTTTGAAGTTGAGCATTTGCCACAGTTTGCCTATGAAGCCAGTGACTTTTAGCTAATTATAACTTCTTTCCTCTTAGGGGTCAAGACAGCTGTGATTTTATACTTCGAATGAATCTCTTTCAAGGCTTTTTTTTTTCAAAAACACTCTGTTCCAGTTGCCAGTTGGTTTATTATCTGGGTCATCAACCGTCCAAATCTGAGAATATACGCTTTCTGGACTTAGAAATACCATCAAACAGAACATTTTCAAATACTGGAGATGACTACTGTCTCTATCCCTTTTTTCAAATCTCTTTAAATCTCAATTCTCCACAAGATTGTCTTTCATTAAGAAGGTGGATTTGGATCCACACCGCAATCTAACTCTACCTGCAAAGTGTACTTTTCAACAAAGACATAGTGGTGGATTCTTTATGTTTTTGGAAAGAGACTTAAATATCAAGGGAAATGAGTTGGAAAGTTTCATGTTTTCTAGATATTTGACACAGTAAATTAGATTGTACAGATGGTTTCCAAATAGTTAATAATTTCAGTGCCTTTCTTCTTGTCATAATTCCTACCCAGGCTCTGCCATTTACTAGATATATGACCTTGGAAAAGAAACTTAAGCTTTCTAGCTGGGTTGGTGGTGTGCTGTAGTCTCACCTCTTGAGAGGCTGAGGCAGGAGGATTGCTTGAGCCCAGGTGTTCAAAGTTGCAGTGAGCAATGATTGCACTACTGCATCCAGCCTTGGTGACAGAGCAAGGTCCTATCTCAAAAAGCAATGAAGGAAGGAAGGAAGGGAGGGAGGGAGGAAGAAAGAAAGAAACAAGCTTTTTGTATCTTAGTTTCTGCATCTAAAAAGTGGAATAATTGTTCCTACGTGATTGATGTACATCCTACACTGATGGGGCATTTTGAGGAATAAACAAGGTAAGACATGTAAAGTATCTGCCACAGTTCGTGGCTCAGTGTTCAATGAGTGAAAGTTCATGTTGATGGTCATGGAAGATTTTCCACTTTCTTTACTTGACGACCTCATATAAGGTCACATTTAGCCTCTGTGCTTTACTAGTCTTTCCTTCTGTAAGATGGAGAAAATGGTACCTGTGTATTCAAATACCTGGACATATGATTAGCAAACAATGATTCAAGGATAGAGCTAACTTGATAGTGTGAAGAGCCTGGCCCTCGGAAGAACAGGGTTGAAACTGTGGATCCACTAGTCACTAGCTGTGTAACAACTGTCGATGTATTTGTCCCTTTTGCATTGCTATAAAGAAATCCTGAGGCTGGGTAATTTATAAAGGAAAGAAGCTGGTTTTGGCTTAGGGCTGTGCATGGTGCTGGCATTGGCTTCTGGTGAGGCCTTAGGAAGCTTACAATCATGGCGGCAGGTAGAGAGAGAGCAGGCGTGTCACATGGTGAGAGCAGAAGCAAAAGAGGAGACGGTAGTGCCAAGCTCTTTTAAACAGTCAGTTCATAAACTAATACTAATAGGGAATGAATTCACTCATTACCTCCAGGAAGGCACTAAGCCATTCATAAGGGAACACCCCCCCCCCAACCCCGGACCTACTCACCTTCCAGGGCCTACCTCCAACACTGGGGATCACGTTTCAACGTGAGATTTGGAGGGGACAACAATCCTAATTGTATCAGGCAACCCCTGATCCTCAGTTTTCTTATTTATAAAATGAAAAGGCATGCATCTACAGAGTTAAGGCTGAAATTAAGTAGTTCATAAGAAAGTGCACTCAATTGATCTGCACATGCGTGCAGTTATCTTTACCAGTACCATACAAGATTGTATGTTTATTTTGTTTAATCACAGTATGCTCAGATTTAGGTTTTCGCTCTCTTGTGTTTGTTTTGTCACTTTAGAACATTTTATCTGTGCTTTACCCTATGTTCATAGATGTACCCAATTTTATTGATGTCTTTATGTACTTTTATTTTTTTGAGTTGGGGGTCTCAATCTTTTATTTTTTATTTTTTAAAGTTGCGGGTCTCAGCTTGTTGTTCAGGCTGGAGTGCACTGACACGATGACGACTTTCTGCAGCATCCACCTTCTGGACTCAGGTGATCCTTCTGTCTCAGCCTTCCAAGTAGCTGGGACTACAGGTGCATGGTACCACGCCTGGTAAATTTTTTGATTTTTTTTGTAGAGACGAGGTCTCGCTGTGTTGCCCAAGCTGGTCTCAAACTTGGCTCAAGCAATCCTCCCACCTTGGCTTCCCAAAGTGCTGTGATTACAGGCATGAGCCACCACTCCTGGCCTTGATATCTTTATGTAACATTCAAACATAGGCTGCATTTTCCAAAATATGGCCTTGGTGTTTTAAGAGACACAGTAAAAATAACTTACTAAAATGCAGCGGGGCGAGGCACAGTGGTTCACACCTATAATCCCAGTGCTTTGGGAGGCCAAGGTGAGAGGATTACCTGAGCCCACAGGTTTGAGACCAGCCTGGGCAACTTGGTGAGACCTCATCTCTAAAATTAATCAAAAAAAGTAGCCGGGCATGGCGGCGCATGCCTGTAGTTCCAGCTACTTGGAAGGCTGAGGTGGAAGGATCGCTGGAGCCCAGCAGGTTAAGGCTGCGGTGGCTGAGAGCGGCCACTGCACTCCAGTCTGGGCGACAGAGTGAGACTCCAACTCAAAAAAAACAAAAACAAAAACAAAACAGAAAACAAACAAAAAAACGTAGCGAACAGTTTGCTAAACAATAAGGCTTGTTTTCATGTTTGGTAGGTCAATGCACTGTTCTTTCCTCATGCTTTAGAGGAACTTAAACAACTCTACATGCATAATTCCTTTTTTGTTTTAACTTTTTTTTCCCTGAGCTGTCACTTAGAAAACGCTTGCACAATTCTTGAGAATATCTGCTTTGAGGCTGGGCACGGCGGCTCAAGCCTGTAATTCCAGCACTTTGGGAGGCCAAGGCAAAAGGATTGCCTCAGCCCAAGAGTTCAAGACCAGCCTGGGGAACATAGTGAGACCTCCTCTCTACAAAAATTAGCCAGGTGTGATGATGTGCACCTGTCTGAGCCCAGCAGGTTGAGGCTGCAGTAGCTGTGAGTGTGCCACTGCACCCAGCCTGGATGATGGAGTGAGACTCCAACTCAAAACCAAAGAATATCTGCTTTGAGTCTGAAATTTTAGAAAAAAGCCCAAATAAATTAGACTTGATCAATTACATTAGGAAAGAATTTCTGTCAGGGTTACTTTAAATGATTTTCTTTCACGCTTAAGATTAGATTTCATCTAAAAATTTCATTTAGTTCAACATGTAGAAAACCTTAGATTCAGGGTCAAAAAGTAAACTGAAGCTTATAGAGGTTATGTGACTTGCCAGTGTATTTTTAGTTAGGATTCTTTTGGGTGTAAATTATAGAAATCAAACTCCAAAGTAGCTTAAACAAAAAGTGGGATTTATTGGCTGATATAACTGAAACTACCTTTAGGCATAGCTGAATCTAGTAGTTCCAATAAGGTTGTTGGAAGTTGGCATTTGCCAAAGTTTCCTCTAAAGGATTCACTTCCTCTAAGATGAAGGAAGAAAAAGGCAGACAATCATAAGTAGTTCGAACTTACATCATTCCTATGGTTTATGATTCAAGAGGAAGAGAGCCATCCCTCTCCCAGCATTCAGAAAGTAAATCTTGGCTGGGTGCAATGGCTCATACCTGTAATCCCAGCACTTTGGGAGGCTGAGGCAGGAGGATTGCTTGAGACCAGGAGTTTGAGACCAGCCTAGGCCTCACTCAATCTCTACAGAGAATCAAAAAAATAGCCAGGCACAGAGGTGTATGCCTGTGGTCCAGTTACTTGGGAGGCTGAGGAGGGAGGATCGCCTGAGCCCAAGAGGTTGAGGCTGCAGTGAGCCATGATCGTGCCACTGTACTCCAGCCTGGGCAACAGAGTGAGACCCAACATCCCACAGACCCCACACACAGAGAAAATCTTGGGAAGACCCAGTTGATTCTCTTGAGTCATGTACCCATCTCTCTGGTGGGAAGAACAGAGGGAAGCACCATGATTAACAGTCCCACCAGGATCACATGTAGTGAGGGATGGTGGATCCTCAAAGGAAAATAAGGGCATGGTTGGGAGGCAGATATCCAACACACCAAGGCTAGACCATTTTTAAGGCCGTGCTAGGACTAGAAGCCAAGATCTCAGTCCTAGTGTGGTTCTAGAGGTTACAATGAGGAAGAGAAATAGGTCATCTTAGAGCAAAAGTAGTTGGAGCCTCTTTTTTTTTTTTTTTTTGAGTTGGAGTCGCACTCCATCACCCAGGCTGGAGGGCAACGGCCACCCCAGCATTGACCTGCTGGGCTCCGGCAATCCTTCCGCCTCAGCCTTCCAAGTGGCTGGAACTACAGGCACGAGCTGTCATGTCCGGCTAAATTTTTTTGACTTATTGTAGAGATGAGGTCTCGCCAAGTTGCCTGAGCTGTTCTCGAACATGTGGGCTCAGGCAATCCCCTCACCTCGGTCTCCCAAAGTGCTGGGATTATAGGCTTGAGCCACTGTGCCCGGCCTGGAGGCTCTTTTCAAAGGAATATAAATTATAAATGAAGATAAAGCTCTGAAACGTTAAGTAAAAAATAACCAGTTTTTCACTTTTAGGAGTATATGGATATTGCAGAATGCAAACCTTTGCTATTGCTGATGAATGTTCCCCTGCCTCCGTTCTGTAATTTAGTGTGGAAGTGGATGGAAAGGCATGCCTCTGGCATTCCTGCTCCTTGATTTCTTCTTGTCAAAGGGAATACGCCAGAATAAAATTCTGAGGAAAATAAAAAAGTGACAGAAAACTTCTTAAAGTTTCCAGATGGATAAAGGGTATTAAAAAAAGAAGAAAATGGATGATTGTGGTAATAACCGGTTGAGCGGTTCACATATACTATACATTGTAGTAAATGCATAACTTCATTTAAATCTGATGGCTACCCTATGAGTGAGGAATTGTTAGTCTGCTTATTTCCACAAAACCAAGGCTGGAAGGGTGAATGCTTGCCCCAGCTCCTGTCAATGCTAGATAACATCTGATTTCAGAGCCTGTGTTCTCATCATTATGTTTATTATTAGGTATAGATTAATTACTTCATTGATTGAGTTGGGGTCTCACTCTATACCAGGCTGAAGTGCAGTGGCATGGTCACCACAGCCTCGACTTCCTGGGCTCAGGCTACCCTTCTGCCTCAGCCTCCCAAGTAGCTGGGACTACAGGTGCGCACCATTATGCCCAACTCACTTTTTGATTTTTTGTAGAGACAAAGTCTTGCTATATTGCCCAGGCTGGTCCCGAACTTGTAGGCTCAAGCAATCCTCCAGCCTTGGCCTCCCAAATTGCTGGGATTATAAGTGTGAGCGACCGTGCCCGGCCTAAGTTCATTTAATTGCATAATTTGACTATTTTACAAGGACAATTATTGTTTGTGGGGCATTATTTTGTATTTTGTCTTTGTGAAATAAAGTGCACTTGAAGCTAGCTTTCGCTTCCTGCTTTTGTCCAACTCTCCTTCCCCATCAGAGATGTAAGTCCTCTAGCACTGCCTTGATCCGCCGGGGTACAGGGTTCTCACTAAGGACAGTGCAAAGGTCCTCTGGTAGTCACTTCTGGAATGCATCTCAAATTGCTAAGTAGGACACTGGAGCACCAAACATTTTAAATCTCAAACAATAATTTTACACATTCATCACAGGGAAAGCTACCAACAAGCTACAACCTTTGAAGCACATCTGAACATGGATCTGCAATATTTAAACTGTGACCTAAGAAAATGTTGCCACAAAGGGTGTTTCCTGGTAGATAAATGTAGCTCAAAGAAAGATGAAACCACAGATCTCTTCTCTACACTAGCTGTGTGTTCACTCTTTATTGTTTTCCTAAAAAGTAGCGATTGTTCCCTCTCAGTCCACAGCCAGCTTCAAGTACCCCAGTTCCACACAGGCCAAATAATCTGCCTCTGATGACCATGTCTTACCAGCACAGCCTTTTCCTCCTCTATTAACTGGCCGACAACTGGTTTGCTGATGCTTTTGCTTATTCTCTTAGCCCTTCTGTAGTTCACCAGTCAGCCACTACTTGAGTCTTTTCTCATTTCATCACACGGTCAGCCTGCCAGTAGATTCAGCTTTGGTATCTGGGAAGTGAATGCTTTCATCTGATAGCAATGGACTGTGTTTTGTTATTGATATTGGCTTCCCAGATGGTTATCTGTTTTTCTTTACAGGCTTGATCATAGCATACTACAGTCTCAAACTCCTGGGCTCAAGTGATCCTCCTGCTTCAGCCCCGGAGTAGCTGGGACTATAGGTGTGCACTACCGTGCCAGGCTTCCAAATTAAAAAAAAAGTATTTATTGACTTAGAGACAGGGTTTCATTTTGTTGTCCAGGCTGGAGTGCAGTGGCACAATCATAGCTCACTGCAGCCTGGAACTTCTCTGGGCTCAAGCAATCTTCCCACCTCAGTCTCCTGAGTAGCTGGGACTACAGGCATGTGCCCCTATGCCTGGCTCTCAATCTTTTTGATTATGCATTGCTATCAACATATTTTCTGGAAGTATATTGTTCCAAATATATGTATATTTGTCCATAAAATACATATATGCTACCACCATTAACTTATAACTCAGACATATTATACACTTAGGGTGATGTTCATTGCTAATGAAGTGGATGTAAATCTACATTTCAAATAGTCTTCCTGATGATTTTGTTAATCTTTTGGTTAAAATTTGGTTGGATTTACTAGATTGACACTTTAACTTTGAAAAAGTGGCTGTCAAAGATTTGATACTAGAAGTGTCAGTTCTATCATTTGGTGGCTGTTCTGTGGCTTCTTTGCAAAACTCTTGTAAAGTCATTTGTCTGTTTTGTGGGGGTTTAATTAAACCTAGATAGTATACTCAGTAAATCCACTGAGTTAAATACAGAAACTGCAGTAAGTCACATATCAGCAGGGGTGATTGGGTGGGACCATCACCAGCCTCTGGGAATGGATAACTCCCACTTGTCCCTGAGGATACCTCACATGTTGCTCCAGGCCAAGGAACCATTTTGTGGACTAAGTGCAGGGCCATTCATTCTGTATACACAATATTAGCTGACCTCAATGCCTTTTTTTTTTGTTTGTTTAGATTAGAATTAAGCATAAGTAGATGTCCTCACATTTTATTCTCCTGCATCCCCATACCTTGTACATCCTTGGAGTACACAAAACCCTGGGATGCGTGGGACTGCCTTTAGAAAGTATTGGTCCAGAGAACAGTTTATCTTATAAGCAAGTATGTTTCTATTTAAAAAGACTTGCTCATTTCAATTGCTCAGCCATTTTACAGAAAGTGAAATGACTTTGAAATGAATTGTCTCTGTAGAGATCCGTAATTTGCAAGCAAAATCCCCACTCCATGAAATATTCTGAGTAACAGCTGTGAGCATTTCAGACTTGCACTATTCTCTTAACAGTTCAACTGTTGCCAAGGGAAACTGAGTTGGCTTCAAAATCTTCCTTGGTTTTGATTCCACATTTACTCCGACAGAGGAAACAATCTGCTTGAGGGGGACACTGAACTTTCACCAACACCATACAGGAAACTGAGATATGTTAACCTCAAGTTTCTTGAAGGTAGAAGCTAGATTGGTATTCTCTCGTTTTATGGGGCCTAGCGGTAATGAACTTCATCAGAGCAAAAATGGGCACCGGCCATACAGTGGCCAATCATCTGGAGTCAGTAGGGGGAGCCTGCTTCCATCTAAGTCATCTTTTCCTGTTTTCCACTTAAGTTCAAAGCAGGAATATTTTTATCTTTCATGGCACAAAATTTTTTTTCCACTCAAGAGCCATTTCTGGGAACGTGCATAGAAATTTGCAACACTTGAGTGTTTACCAAATAGGAGAAATGCAAATGCATTTTTTTGTTCACTTGCACATATGGTACAAACAATTTTATTATTTATATATAGTTCTATTCCCCAACTGTATAGGTAACATAATATATTGTCGAGGGGAAAAACTAGGCCACAGAACAACACAAACACATTATCAATATAAAAAGGAAGGAAGTATACTAAAATGCTAACAGCGGGCATCTCTGAGTTGAGAAAATATTAAGGTTAAATTTTTCCTTTGTCCGTTCCCCCTCCCCCATTTTCCAAGTTTTAAACAATTGATACGCTGACGTTTGTAGTTAACATTAAGAATTTCTTTCCTTCTTCCCCCCCTCCAAAACGTACGTGGCATGCATTCAAACAGAATTTTCTCTGGAAATGCACCACTTGGCCTAGGGCTCACCAAGGATGCAAACACATCTCCAAATATCTTATCACTTGTTCTCGATAAGAGTCTTCTCCATAAACTCTTTCGGGTCCAACTTGCCAACTAAAATCTGGAGACGCCTGCAGTTTGGAGCTGGGTCTTCCGAGCTCCGAGCCTCGGGCTGCGGATGGGGTTACTCTGAGTGCACAGATTGCAGAGCGTGGCGACAGCGTTCCCACCTGCGTAACTCAACCGAGGCTAGCAGGCTCCAGGGAGCTGACATTCAAAACAGACGTTTAGGGAAAAAGAGAGGTAACAGCGAATTCGAAGCGTTACCCAACCCTTGGCCAGGCCCCAGGTGCCGAGCCTCCCATCGGGTTCAGCGTAGGGCGACTGCCGGGGGGTGCCACAGGGGGCTCCAGGGAACCCACGGGCACAAGCAGTGGCGCACCGGCGGGGCGGGGTCCCGTCCCGATGGGGCTCCCCTCGCCGCCGAAGGCAGCAGTGCCGAGCTCCCCGACTCTTGCACTCGGAATCCTCTGGTTGAAGACGCACTGCGCGGAAACTCAGGCTGCCGATCTGCTCGTCGCACGCCTCCGGGAGTCTAGGAACTCCTAGCGGGCCTAGCGACTCCAGCGACTCCCCGCCTCAGCCTACCCAGCTGCCTGGCGGAAGCGGCTGCGGCTGCGGCTGCGGCGGGGCCCGCGATCGCGGCTGCATCCGGGTCCTTCACGCAGCAGCCAATCCCTGGCCTCCTCTCTTCCCACCCTCCTGGTTCTCCGCCCTCCCGCCGCCAATCCCTGGCCAGCTCTCAACCGAACATGCTGGCAGGGGAGTGAAGGCGGCCGCCGGCCAATGAAACCTCGCTTCCCGTTTGAAGTGTCCAATGGGTGGGCGCCGGAGGCGGGCGCTGCTGGCCACAAGGTTCGGTTGCGCGTGTGCCATGGACTCAGCCGCCCGGTGATATTGACAATAGGAGAGAGAAAGGGGCATTGACGGGGACCCACCGCGGGTAGCGAACGGCGGCTCTGGCAGCGGCGGCTCCAACTCCAGCGGCTCCTCCTCTTTCTCCTGCCTCCTCCTCCTGCTGCCGCTGCAGATCCAGTCTTCCTCCCTCCCTTCCCCCCTCCCCACGTCGTCGCCGCCGCCGCCGCCGGGTCCGGGGCAACGAGCAGAGGCGCCGCCCGCCAGGAATGTGAGCGAGGAGCCGCCGGCGGAGCCGCAACGGGGTCGGTGCCGATTTGATGGGACGGGCCCGCGGGGGAGGATCGTGAGGCCGCCGCCGCCGCCGCCGGAGCGCTGAGGTTCGGGTCCGGCCGTGAGGCCTAGAGGCGCCGCCGCCGCGGAACCGGAGGGACGCCGCACCGGACAGCCGTCGCCCCGGGCTCCCCGCAGCTGCCCCGACCTCCCCCTGCACGTCCCGGTCCCGCCGCCCGCCCCCGCTGCGGCCCCCTCGCCCGTCTCCCTCCTCTCGGAATCACAGATCATCTTCAGATTCTTCCCCAGAAGCTTCAAGGTAACTTCGTCCCTCCCGCACCGCGGCTCGCCCGCTCCCCTTCTCCCTCCGGGTCCTCCTGGGTAGCCCGCGGGGCGCCGGCCTTGGGAGGCCTGCCCCGGGCAGGCGAGGGGTGCGGTGGGGTGGGGTGCGGGAGAGGGAGCGCCCGTCCCACTTGTCTGATTTACCTGCATACGCTTCTGATGGTACCTCTCACTCACTCTGCCCCCTCCCCCGTTTTCCCCACCTTCTGGGATTGGAGGCATTTTCTTGCCCCCCTTTATCCACTGGCGGGGGCGGGGGATAAAGGGGGGTTTGGTGTGAGGAGGATTCTGTAGCAGCTTATCTTCTCCAGGGCTTGGGGTGTGGGGTGGGAGCAAAGGGAGTGTGTAAGCATCCTTGCAGACAGACCCCTTTCCTGTCTTTCTTCCCCTACCACCTTTACTCCCTTTGGATTATTCTAAGCCTTGGAAATGTCCCGTGCCCGCTGTTTAGACGATGATAAAAGCTTCGGGCATCCTGGCCCAGGGCGAAACCTGTTTCCCTGGGCTTTGCACGGACCCGCTGCTACCGTACGTTCAGTTTTGCGATGCTTTTAGGGTTGAGATCCTTGACGTTTATTCTGGGCCGGGCATAAGGGGACAGATGATTTTTAAAAATGCTACCTGTATATTGTCTGTAGAGATGGGAGATGAGGAATAAAGAAGAGACAAAAAGAGTGATGGAGGAACGGGATTTACTGAAATTTGTGTGGTTACAGTTAGAATGAAGTCAAAAATAATTCACATAGCAGATTGGAAAATCGGCCCCTAAATTTACAGTGTACAAATGTGATGTGGAGCTTCTTGCTGATGCAGTCATCTTGACATTTTAAAGTGATCTGACATCTTCTATAGTCATTCACAGTTTGCATTTCCACTTTGAATCTATCACATTACATTTAAGGCTAAATGAGGTAGATTTTTTAAAACTTTTTTCTTTTAAAGAAAACCAAACTCTTCAAAATTTCAAACCTCAGCATCATGTGTGTGTGTTTTTAAATGTTTTTATTATTTTTACATTGTCAGAATCCCGGTAATCCAGGTAACTTTTTATTCTTACATGTTCAGGAAGAAACTCCCTTACTCTTTTATTTAGAAGTTAAAACCCACTTGTCTTATGTATTGGAATGACAGGTGAGTAATTGCGTTTCAGCATTTCCCCATATGCATTATTTCTCTCCGAGTCTGCCATTAATCTTGCATGGAGCCTCAGTGCCATGAAATGATGGCATCTGTTTAAATTGGTGAATGAAATTAAGCTTAACGCTTGTTACTTTTAGGAAATAGCCTTCATTTTAGTAATTTGAGAGGGTTAAAAATGCGAAAGCTCTGTTCAGTTTAATCATTTTGATGGAATGAAAATTGACGTTTGATGATGAACTTCAAGGTCTAAACCTCAAGGGAACTTAACTTGGTTTTCTAAGTAAGCTGTGAATTTATGTTTTCATTTCAACTTTGGTGCTTGATTTCCTCATAATTTTATTAAGCTTTAATAACTTAAGGTGGCTTCATTCAGAAAGAAGTCTTATTTGAGATATTTTAATTACGCCTCTTACATGTTTTGTTTAATCTAGTCTGTTTTCATTTGCAGTGTGGTGTAGTTTATTATTGCTAACACAGCACATGGCATTAAAAGTCATGTTTAGATAGTTTCAGTAGTTGTAAATTTCACCTTGCTGTGATACGTTGGTGTAGATTCTTAAAGTACAAGGAGGGTTTTAACTCCAGAACCCATTCATAATATTAAATATCTTGGGAAAATGTATCAATGGAAATTTTCCAGCTGCAGAATAGCTCCAAAATTACTTCAAGAATCACAAGATGTGAAGAGCTTTGCAGTTAGAAAATGGGCAGACAGCAGAAAGAGTTCTTCAAGTCTAAATGAGTATCTTTAATGCTTATAATGGAGTAGTGTAATAAATACATTAGAATTATGATGTTGCTTCCTTGATACTTACATTATTTTCACCAAATTTTCATGTTTTCCCATTGACATAAGACTTTTCTTAATTGATTTTATTTACTTTCTTTAGCATATATTCCCATTTTCATGAATGTTGTATATGGGATTTTTAGAATTTGTGTAATTCACATGTATGTTTCCACCTTGGGAGCATGTTTATGATAGATCTCTTTCTCTTTAGTAGGGATATGTCCTCAGCACCAACTACTCCTCCATCAGTGGATAAAGTAGACGGATTTTCTCGGAAGTCCGTCAGAAAAGCCAGACAGAAGAGGTCGCAAAGTTCCTCACAGTTTAGGTCTCAAGGCAAGCCTATTGAGTTAACACCTCTGCCGCTGCTAAAAGGTAAGGTTCATGACCAGGTGGTGTGTTCTTGTTCAATTGATGTTTCTCTATCTGTAGCTAGTTTCCTTTTTGTAGAGTTTCATATCTGTTAAAATTTTGTGTTGCAAATTGAAGGGATGGGAGGCTTGAGACATACTGAAGTTACTGGTGTGTGATCAGATATACCCACTCTCCTTTTTAAAGGGCTCAGTTTAATCTAAGTAGCTTCGGGCAAGTGAAAGGAATCAGGAGAGTCTCTCACACTGATGAGTAGAAACACTAAAAGCCGGAGAAACTTTAAGATGTCTGGGTCTGTGTTCTTCATTTTTTTCTCCATTGACATTTAGGTAGAGTCATTGTATGCAGTGACAACTATAGATAGTACTGTCTAGGAGGTAGAGTCTAGTAGAGCAGATGGTACCACTAACATACGTGTAGAAAATGCTCTTTAGAGTAGTCCATTTTTAAAAATCAGGGAAAAAATTGTCAGTTTGTAATTGATTGTGTGTATTCTTGTTTTAGGTAGTATAAATAGAAGAGATATATGATTATCAGACTTGTTTAATCTTTTTTCTTTGGAATGATTGAGAACAAGTTTGTAATATGAAGACTTTTACAAAACTCAGACCTTTCTACTTTTGTTTGGGTATGTGGGTATTTTTTGTTGCTTTTAATTGTCATCTGTTTGCTTCATGTTCATGAGCACATATTGTTTGAACAATATTAGAACATAGCTTTTATAGTGTGGAAACTATCAGAATCTATCTTTATTGGAGGATTTTTGTCTGCTCAATACTCAAGAAGGGGGAGAAAGGAGACATGAACAATACAATGAATTTTGGCGGCTTGTAGGACACCAGGCAACCTGGTTTGCTAGATCATTAATGCACATATTTATTTCTGTAAGTGTTTGTGAAGTCAGAAGGTATTATAAGAAAAACTGGAATGTGACTGAAAAAGATCCTCAAAGTGTAGCTCAGGATACTCAGTCACCTATTTTTTCCGTATGAACACTTATTTTTAAAGGGAGGGAGATTCATAAATAAGATTCTAATGTTTATTATACCTGAAATGGGTGAAAACTACATGAATGCTAGTTACTGTAAAGATGCTGTATTAGTAAAGAAGAACACTTATGAGCTTTTGGGGAGAAAATTTTGGCTAAAGATTTTCCTGGTAAAAATGAAAATAGTCAGCCTGTCTCAGTGGCTCAGCCTGTAATCACATGCCTTGGGAGGCTGAGGTGAGTGGATTGCCTGAGCCCGCGGGTTCGAGACCCTCCTGGGCAACTTGGCGAGACCTCATCTCTACAATAAATCAAAAAAATTAGCCGGGCATGGTAGTGCGCACCTGTAGTTCCAGCTACTTGGAAGGCTGAGGCGGAAGGATCGCCGGAGCCCAGCAGGTCGAGGCTGCGGTGGCCGGGAGCGGCCACTGCACTCCAGTCTGGGCGACAGAGTGAGACTCC
>CAUYQG010280088.1:0-17303 GCA_963574415.1 Tarsius wallacei | reverse complement strand
GCCTCTTGCTCATGCTCACTGTCGCCCCCCCCCCCCCCCCCGGGGGGTGGTGGTGGAAAGCAAGCAATACAATGTTTCCATCTCAGAATATATACAGGTCTGTTCCCTCCTTATTACTGTTTTTAAAAACAGAAATTTTGGTCTGGCTTTCCACACTGAAATGAAATTAAAAGGCTCTAACTGCCCTGCATAATAAAGTTTGAATTTCAGCTTCTGAAGCTGGGGAGTTTTCCCCAAGTGAAAAATCGAATCCAACATCCTTAGTCTTGTGGTTTGCAAACTAGTCGGGATGTATCCAACTTAGAGTTTAAGAATAAAATTTCATTTAAAAAATAAAGGCATTTAATACTTAAAAATAAGATAGGAAATCATTGTTTGCAACCAACATTGCTGTTCAGGGATGGAGAATTTGAAACAAAGACTTTGGAGATAAGAAAATAAAAACAGAAAAATCATTTTCACAGGAGGAAATCCTGACTCAGATTGTGGCATTGAGAGTCCCCTTCCCAGCCAACAATGGCCTGCTTTCTAAATCTTGCTGGGCTAATAATAGGCACGTGCTTAAGATAACATCCCAAACTATTACACAGATAACCTTGAGATTGTAGTTTGTAAACTCAAAGAGATATTTTGTTTTATCCTCCTTGTACCTACATTTTCCATCTGTTCATATGCTTTATTTAAAGAGTTTCCTATCAGATATCAGAAAACAGCAGTCTAAGAAGCCACTGCCAATTGAAGATCATTAGGGAATAAAGATAAAATATAACTGACATGATGTACACTAAGGGGCAAGAATGCAATTTATTTAAAAAATATCTGACACACTGCTTTGTATAAAGCCAAGTACCATTAGGAGAGCACAGTCTTGACACATAGTGAAGTTATATCGCAGATGAGGCTAGACAATGTTCTAGTTTACAACCTCACAAATAATTGGTTTGAGTGTGATATAAAGAGAATTTTTATTTTGTGTTTTAAATGTGCTGACCCACGATAGATGTTCAATGGCTATTTCTTGAATTGAATTGTGAATGTCCTTAGGCCACAGGTATCCCTGCATATACTGGTGGCTGTCCATCACCATTTTCTGTTTCTGCCATCCTCCTCCCATCACAGTCCCATCACTGCGTGCTCCGGGGGAACAGAAAATGTGTTATTCTCTTTTCTGCCCCAACAGTTAGGTCAGGACCTGGGACAAAGGATGTAATGATACTCAATGATCTCCTTTTGGAGTGAAACCATTTCCTTGCATATATGGGCTTGTGACTTCTCCCAGGCACTGCCGATACATGGTGCTTTTGGAAAAGTTGATATGAAATGATAAGTCTCTGGGAAAACCGATAAGGGATATCATTTCAGTGTGAAGGTAGATCAGATGGGACGATCCCAGAGCCTTCTGTCTACTAATCACAATTTCCATCCAACTGGCAAGCATTCTTTCAGTCAGTGGACACACAGCATGGACTGAGAAAGTTGGGCCTGGTTCCTGCCTACCCTCGGGAAGCCTCACATCTAGCAGGGAGGCAGACACTGAATAAGCAATCACAAGTACAAGAACCATTATGAAAGAGAAGTACTTGATGCTATGTTCATAGATAAAGAGGATTCTAGTCCCTACTGGGAAGAAGGCATCTCTGAGCTGAGAGCATAATGATGATGTATTACATTGCTAGGGCTTCTGTAACAAAGCACAGTCAGGTCTTATTGTCTGTGGTGTACCCAGGACTCCCCCTGCTCAGTCTGAAGATGCTCAAGTCCCTGATTTAAAATGATACAGTATTTGCATATGATCTATGCACATCTTCCTGTATACTTTAAGTCATTCCTTTATTATTTATACTACCTAACACAATGTAAATGTCATGGAAATAGTTGTTATACTGCATTTTTAATTTGTATTTTTTTTCTGAATATTTTCGATCCTTGATTGGTTGAATCCACAGAGGCAGAACCTTGCGGACACAGAGTGCTGACTGTATTACAGACTGAGTGGTTTAACAGAAGTGTATTCTCTCGCTGTTCTGGGGGATAGAAGTAAAAAATCAAAGTGTCAGCAGGGCCAGACTCTCTCCAAAAGTTCTAAAGGAGATCTTCTCTGACTCTTCCTAGCTTCTGGTGGCTCCCAGCAAACCCTGGTATTCCCTGACTTGGAGCTACATCACATCAATCTCTGCTTCCATCTTCACATGGCCATCATCCCTGTGTCATAGACCCTTCTCTTCTTATACACCTCCAGTTATATTAGATGTAGGGCCACTGTAATCCAGGATGAGCTCATCTCAACTTAATTACCTGCATCTGCAAAGGCCCTATTTCCAAGTAAGGTCACATTCTGAGGCTCCAGATGGACATGAATTTTGGGAGGACATGATTCAATCCATTACATATGGGTAGGATTTGTTAATCAAAAGAAAAAGTGGAAACAGGGCAGAGAAGAATACTCCAGGGAGAGAGAACAGCATATGCACAGGTCCTATGGCTGAGAAGAGTGTGTCAGCTTTAAGGAACTGAAAGACTGCTGGTGTGGTTGTGCATAGAGAAAACCCCTGCCAGAGAAATGAATCTTGGGTGGCAGCAGGAACTATGAGGCCCAGGTCCTTCATGCTCAGGACATGATGCATGCATTGAGTGGGGATAAAGACAGTATCTCAAGGCAGATTCATGCACAGCCGCCCTGGATGTTACAATAAACATCATACTTTGACTAGATGAGCCCAGGGAATAAGACGGAAATAGCGGGAATCACCTTACCCAAACATAATATTTGGGCCCAAATTTTCCTGAGATGTCCAGTTAGGACGAAGACCTGTTCTCCCAACTCCCATGTCACCATTCTTTTCCTTGCAGAAGCATTTCCATAAGGGTGTTTCATGAGAAATTTTATAGAGTATTAACATGAGCTAAGTGAATAAGAGAAAAAACTGCTTTCTATGTGATGGGAGGAACATCTGAGAGCCTTTATCTGCTCAAGTGCAACTTAAATATCTATGACAGAGACATCAGAGGCAGCATTTACCAAATGAATTTGCCCATTGAGTCCTTCTTCTCTCATGAATCTCACAAGGAAGTGTTTTAGGAGACAATCTTCAGGAAACCCTGTTCCATTTGGTACTGTCTCCCCTATTTTTGGCACACATAGATATTTTGAAAATGTTCAAGTAACTTCAAATCTCATAGGAATAATAGTTGGCTCATCTTAAATCTTTGAGAGCTACAGAATTATCATTTAACCAAGAAGCACCCCATGAGCCACATAATTTCTGGAGGTGTCAATATGCCTTTGGAATCCCACCCAGGCTGAAAGAGGCGTGAAACCCAAGACAAGAGGAATGATGCCATTCAGTCTTCTCTCTGAGGCACTCTGGGCTTCACTGTTGGCATCAGTGATTACCAGCCAGCCTTCTGGAGCTCTCTGAGGACAGGGTTTCTAGAATGTTAGAAGATCCCCAGGTGAAATGGAAAATAGTCTTAAAATCTCCACTGCAGATTCAAATACTCAAATCTGAGTGAATTTTAAATAGTATGCAACATTCCTCTATCCCATAGTTTCTCTCCCATAGGCATTACAAACTAATATTGTAGGAAAATTAATTTCATCTAAGACAACATATGACTTCATCCTCTCTTTTAGCACATGAAAATAAATTGTAGGGCCAACAGAGCAGAGCCTATCACATGCTGCCAACATAATTCCTACATGGCAACAAGATTTGAGACAGTCTAACACAACGAGGAAGGGCTACAAAAAATCTCCTTCATCGTGGTGCTGGTACTTGTGATTTCTTATCCACTGTCTGACTTCCTGCTCGTACAATACAAACCCAAATATCTCTTCGCTCTCTGGACTTATTTCTGCTTGGCTCTGAGCTCCTCGTTTCCACCTCCACTTCAAAAAAGGATATCTTAGCTCATTCCTTTTCTTTATTGCAAAGTGTTTTCCATACAACATCCCTGGCATTGCTAATGAGATCTAACCATTTCCACAACCTATCACCCAAGCAGATACTGACTATCCCATTGCAATGTGGGATTTCCCTATTTGAGAAAAAAAGTCCAAAAAGACGTGGAAAGAAAACAAGGAAAATCAAGATGTAGTAGATGTTGGTTTATCCCTAAATGAATAGATTCTGCCCAATTCCTTCCTCAAAAAGCATTTGGTACTTGGCCCATAATCTAAAGCTTAAATACATACCTTCCTGTATAACTTTATATCTAAAACAAATGCTGGTTTTTAATGTGAGTCGAGCTAGAGTCAAATATGGCTTTAAAATGTGTTCTGAGAAGCAAGCTGTGTGCATTTCTTTAAAAAGAGCCTCTTCATTCAACCAAATGCCATCTCCTTTAACAATCTCTTGAGAGCGTATAAGCCAGGATAAATGACTATGTAACAAGAGAGTCACTACAAAAATTATAAAATACGGTTTTCCATAATTATTTTTATTGAGATGGTCCTGTTGAACTGGCCAAGGAAGAGAACTTTTAATATTCATCACACTTTACCCATTGCTACACCTGAGCTTGCTGAGGAAGGTAGGGAAGAGAGTAGAGACAAAGAAATACTGTGCACAGAGCCTAAACTTGATACCAGCAAACAGCATGTTTGAGGTCAGACTTGCAGGGAGCTCTTTACTTAGCTGTCTGGCTTCCTCATCATGGCTGTAGTCATGAGCCAGCTCTCACCTTCCTATGGCACCTAAATCAAGACAATCAATTTCCTTTATAATCATCAAGCTTCCTATAGGAACAAGCTCCCCGAGATGAGGCTCTAGAAGGGATGCTTGGGAAGGGATCGAGGCTTCTTATCATCATGCCTGAATCTAACTGGCCTGTGTTTGATTAGATATTGACCTGTCTGTGTCTTCTCTCCTTACTGAGGTAAGGACAGGTAGGCTCAGGGAACTGTCAACCAGCCATATCATTTTTGATAAAACTAAGAATTGGAAGAAGAAAGAATAGAACAGCACTGGTGGCCTCCCCCGGTGACCAAGTAGAAATCGGATCCCTCAGAGGGTTGTAAAAAGTTGCATTGGTCAAGGCTCACAGGAAAAGGGCTGACTGCAGGAATGACCCTCTGCTTCCTAGAAGGTGGTGGGCCTGGAGAACTCTTCTAACTAAATGAGATGGTCATGAAGCATCATGAGGAAACAGCCAACAAATGGGTATATCCAGTGTCCAAGACACAGTGGGTACTGGGGTAGAAAGGAAAGGTTCCTAGGAGGACTTGGAGGGGTGAGATCAGTGGGAAAAGAAAGGGACCATGGCTGTGGATTGTATTTATGCCAGCTCCCTGCTGGGTCACCAAGTCTCTAGCTCACAGCAGCTGGGACCAGCTCCCCAGAGAGGCAAAAGTTCTATTGTATCTGAGGAGAGAGAGTCTCTACTCTTAGTGTGTTGGGAGGCAAGATATCTGGTGGAATCTGATCCACTGGGTGATTCATTCATTCAACAAACAGATATTGAGCACCTATAATGTGTTATTCTTGCTGCTGGTGACCAAATAATGGACAAAACAAACATCTCTGTCCTCCCAGGGGCATTCTAGTAAAGAAAACAGGGTTTAGAAGCCTGATGGCTCAGGATTTCAAGATAGAGTTCACCTTTATAAAGTAAGAACCATAGAGCCTAACTGAAGTCCTCTGCTTAATAAGACCTTTTTGCAACGCAGGCTGTGAAAGATAAGGCAGGTACCTTGGAAACTGGCTATCAGACCACAAAAGTCTCTTCCTATACTGTTTTGCTATTCAACATAGTAGCTACCAGTCATATGTGGCTATTTAATTTTAAATTTAAATTAATTAAAGTTAAGTAAAATTTAAATGTCAGTTCCTCAGCCTCACTAGGCACATTTTAAGTGCTCAGCAGCCACATGTGGCCAATGACTACCATACTAGATAGAGTAAATATAGAACATTCCCATTATCTCATGAAGTTCTTGTGGACAGCAGAGAGTTGGCACATGCCCATAGAACATAAGTTGAACTTGTGAGCTTGTCTAAGTATGAATCCATGCACAAATGAACAACATCATCACAGGTATACTTTCAGGCTAATTCTCATTAAAATTCTCCTTCCTGGAACTCTTCCTTCCCACCCCAGAAGCTGGGACTGTTGCTCCTTCTCAGTGGTCACCCAGCACCTTCTATTTCTCCCACCTTAGCATACAACATTGCACCATGATGATCCGGTCACTGTCTATCTCCCCATGGTGGTCTCTGATGCTCCTTCTTTTGGGGATCCACTCTAGGCAAGGCCAAAAGAATCCTAACTAGTTCCCATGATTTCAGATGGCTGGCCCTAGTCACTATCCAGTCCGCCTGGCTTCAGTGGTGGACATGTGATCCAGACCAGGTTAATCCCTGAACTTTTCTCCAAACCATCAAGACAGATGCCCTCTCCTACCCTGGGACCCTCACTGAGAAATCCTACAAGCCCACAGCCATGTTCACCATTATGAAGAGATCACATGCCAGTGAAACAAGGTCAGAATGGAGGAATGCAGAAGTAAAAGACGGAAGGAGGGATTCGAAGTCCAAATGACATTTCTAAGTACTAAAACCCAGTTGTGCCCCCCAAACAGCACACTCACTAGATTTCAAGCTACATGAGCCAATAAATGTGTTTCTTGCTGGAGCTAGCTGGAACTGGGTTTCTGTCACTTGCAACCAACATCGCTAATGAATGCATTTCCCCACAAGAGGGAGCTTCACTAGGGCAAAGACCTCTTCTGCCTGGTTCACTATTTTATCCAAAGGGCCTTGCACAGTGCTTGGTAAAAAGGCAGAACTAAGGACACGCTTATGTAAGACTAAAGGAAGACTCCTTCTGCTAAGGACAAGCACACGTACCACTGATTCATACCACTTGTAACAATGGGGAGAAACTTCCTAAAAGAAAACTATTCTAGCAAAAGTTCTCATGATCATTTTCCAGGAGGCAAGAGGTATGTTCTGTGATTAGAACCAAGCACAGAGTTGAGTGACCAAATGACACATATCCGAGCAGTGGAACACCTTTGGTGGACAGTGACCCGTGTCTTCACTAACAGAAAAGATGCAGACATTTTGCAGTCAAAATCCTGCCAAAAATGTCATGTAAGAACCGTAAGTATGTCTGAGTCAACTGTTCTGACTGATAAAAACTTTGTATGTAAATTAATCTCCCCTATTACAAAAACCTTTTATAAGGATTCCCTTCATTTTCAAATGCCTCATGACCATAGTTTAAGGGCTTCCCGCCAGTGGAGACAACAGGTGATTTGTGGTTTCTACTTATCTGTCTCACTTTTATCTCAATGACACATAGTGGGAGGGCTGTATGCCGTGGCTTCACAGGCAGAGCAGCCACCCCAGCAAGCTCTAATGTCAGCAACATCTGCATCAGATTTGCTCTCTGCTGAGGGTATCAAGGCAGATTGCAATTTGGTGGCCCTGGAACTTCAATTGTCCACTGTTTATTATGGTGTTATCTTTAGTAGGATGCTCATCATTTACAATTCTGTGAGCTCCAGGAGGAAGCATGTGTGCCCTGCTGAACATGGCTCATGGGAAATGTTGAATAATTTGGCAAAACAGACACCCTGCAGGCAAGTCTCAGGGGACAGATGCTGTGCATAGGGCAAAAGTTCCTCAAGGCAGAGGCCGACAATCTCTGAGCCTCAAAGTGGGAAGACATCAGGTGCCTACTCTTACTTAATGAAAACATAAAAGGCTCCACTTAATTGCTCCAAGATTATGCAGGATGTTTTCTTCCTTCTTTTAGGTTGAGCTTGTTAATTTCTACAGCTGTGATGTTGGCACAATTGCAGCCTCGAGTCCTGTTTTCACAACTTGTAAGCAAAATTAAAACTTCCTTTTTTAATTAAAATTCAAACCAAGCCAGAATTAAAATCCTATTGCAAAGTAGAGGCCTGGGAAGGCTCCAGAAGGAACACCTGCTCCAAAGGGTTGATGGACGGACTCTGACAATGCACTGCTGAAGGGTGCTGGGGGCGGTCTTTGCGAATAGGGTTGCTGCTGTCAGCAGGGCTTTGGCCATTTCAACCTCTTCTTCCAAGGTGAGCCAGCTCTGGGGCAGGAAAACCCAAGTACAAATTCTCCATTTCTTATATCTTTTAGTCAGAATTTAACTGCCCAAGTATGATTTGCTCTTTTTCTGAATCATAATGATGATAATAGCAAGAATAGTAGTAGTAATAGTAATAAAACTGAACTCTTGTCCAGAAGGATTAATTAGGGTATGTTGCATACCCCCATTCTTCACTTTTGGTGACAACTCTATGAACTATTTAGGAAGAATTTATTGAGGGCGATGTAAGTCCAGAGAGGAGTTCTGTGCTCAATACCCCGAGTGTGTGCACGTGTGAGCAGATACCACCTTGCCATTCTTGTCCTGCACCTCGACAATAGATTTGAACTTAATCTTTCATTTTATTCTAAGGGAGGGAGAAATATTTTACCTCTGAACCCTAAAGAAAAAAATATTACAGGATCATTCATCTGAATTATAATTGTCAACACAGGGATACTCACCTGGATACTGCCTAAAAAAGCCCTTCGCACTTCCAAAGTACTGCCATATAAGAGACGGGTCACGGTCAAAGTTATCAACAAAAACTTTGTTTAGGGATTCAGACCAATAAACCCCATTAACAATTGCAGGGTCTGGAAAAAAAGAAAGAGAGAGAAGTGTTACAAACAAAAGTGAAATAAAATACCTGGCTCCTCACATTCTCATATCACATGGGAGATACCAGCACAAGGTATCCCATCTTTCAGAAGGCAGTGAAAAAGTCACAGCTCCAAAAATGTTTAGCTCCTGGGAATTCCAGATGCTAGGGCTTCCCCTCCTGCCCAAGTCCTCCTAGCCACCGAGGAGTCTCTACTGATGGCTCCTTACTTGAAAGGCATATCCCTTTATTTGAAACTTTCAGTATTATATAACTCACAGTTCTTGAGAAGTCTGAAAGAGACCACACTATTATTTTCCTGCTTTTCACCAGTACTGACCCAGAACTCAGTATTCAATATAGGAAACCTGTGTTTTCTCTCACTGTGGTCACCTCAGTCACCAACACAGCCCTGTTCCATTTCTCTCCATCCTTGACTTAGATGTTTGCTTTTAAAAAAATTAATAAATAAGTAAATTGTAATTATATAACTAAATCTGTCCACTTTTTCTGTTCAACAGTATGTGAACTCTATGAGGGTAAAACTATCCCTTGTCGATCTTCTGCTGTGTCATTTGACCAGCACGTGGCACAAACACCCAAACTTGGATGGATGGATGAATAAAACAAAGGTTATTCCCTAGATATCAGAAAATCATTTACTTTTATGCTCTGTGATTCCATTAGCAAATATCTTTTCCTTAACCGTGTGGCCCCAAAATAACTCACCTTCTGTTCATAGGTAAGAAATAAAGATGAAGAAAAAGAAGGAGAATGAACAGGGATTTCTCATGCACTGGCTGAAGCAAGATGAATTACTGAGGATGCTCTGTGACAGTCCACTCTTTATTTTTTAACCTCTGAAGACTCTGTTTCAAAATGATGTCTCATTGAGCAATATTCTATTCTAGGAGGGGAAATAACCATTAAGTCCCAGTAAGACCAGGGAGAGAATGACAACATGATGCACATATTAATAGTCAAGAAGAGAAGGAGGAGGCAAAACTTCCAATAAGTCCTTCCTGTGGTGCAGGCACCATGCTTACCTTATTTTCTGTCATCTTATAGCAGCTCTACAAGACAGGATTCTTTGCTATGCTCCATCCTACAGAGGTAGAAACTGCAGCCCCAGGAAGTTAAACACTTTCCTAACAGTACCCAGCTACTAAGTGGCTAAGCCTCTGATCTGAAGTTTTCGTTAAATGGGGACAAATAGTATCCAACCTGGAGTCCTGTTTGGAAGGCTGAACAAATCGGCAGAAAACAGTTGATGGCAAGAGGCACTCACACTGCCATCGATGGGGCTATCTCCTTGACTCAGAGTCCAGCACCCTCACTAGCATTCCCTGCTGGACTCTGAGTCACAGCAATCCCACTGTGGTATTCCCATGCCAGAGATTCCTTCATACTACACAGACAGGAGGCACGAGGATAGATCCAGTCCTCAAGTTGCAGAATAAGCAATCAGCAAAATAATGCTAGAAATATTCACATAAATCAGGTACACTGACAAGGAAACTCAGTATTGGCCCCAGTGCACCTCGCTCGTCCTCCACACTGCCACCCTCTACAGCAGGCTGCCCCTAGGATGTCCACCTGCAGAGCTGTGAGGTAAAGTCCACCAAAGGGCCCCTGGCCAAGCAGGCAGTCAGGCTCTCTTGTCTTGTTGTCTTACCCCTGCCCTGCTGCCTGCTTTCGCATCACTGAGGCAACTGGGATTCTGACCCACCTCAAGGGTAAATGCTCTAATACTTTAAATCATAATAAACCACATCATAGCCTGGGAGAGTAAAAATGACCAAATCAAACTTTTACCACAAAGTAATTTTAGGAAGACTTTATCCTTACAATCCTGGAAAATGGAACTCTTTCTTGTTCCTGTTCAAGCTTGATAATAATTATTGTGACTCAACTCCTAGCAGCCAAAGCCACTTAAATTAATCCACAAAGATGCAAATACAATAATGACATTGAAAAATCCATGGTTCTTGCCTTCGTCAATGACCTCAATTATGTTGGCGTCATAAAAAACCTTCCATAAAAAGAAGCAACAAATCCATTTCACTAGCTCACTGTCTCAACATGTTAAGATGTCAGTTTCCATGCGATTCTTTTTCTTAAGTGTGGCAATTGAGATTTGTCCAGTTAGACAATCTCTTTTTCTTCAGTATGGTATCTTTGGAGGTAAAACAAAGCTGCCCATACCTCCAGGTGGTCCTAGAAACTTAGGCCTGCCCCCTGTGGAACTGTAAGCATCTGCAGAAACACAAAGGGAATTAAGGATGTTTTACCGACTTCATTTGGACACCAAATCTTACTCTAAAATTATGCCTCTTAAAGAAGAGGGGGCTTCGATTTTCCAAAGTGAACAAGGGGAGGTAGAATCACTAAAAAGTATGAACTACTTAAAATGAGAGCTATGTTATCCACATCCATTTGATCAAAATTTGAAATGACACCTTCCTTGGCTTGTAAAATAATCTCAGTGTATTGATTTCACAAGCTTGTTTAGCAAGCAAATTTTAATAGAAAGGAAAATCTTGAAGAGCTGTCCATTGTTACAGTCACTTAAAAGGTAGAAAAAAGACAAAAAAATTGCATGAGGCCTCCCCCTCATCTATTTAGGTTAAAAAATGATAAATTAAAAATTATCTTCCCAACATCAGACAGATGAGTGATGAAGTAACCTCAGTGTTAGTCAATGCTGTCACCCACCACATACCCAGGGCCACAACTCCTTCCACTGTCCAGTGAGGAACAGGCAAACGTCATGACTGGGAGTGGACTGGTGCTCAGCCTCATATTCTCTCTATGGTAGCTGAGCCGACTTGTTCTCTTATGGTCATTTGTGAAAATGACAGCATCCTCCTGTGTAGCAGGCAATTATTGCCCTTTTCCTTATTCGTATTTCATTTCGAATTTTATTATAAAGCTCCACTTGCTTCATTTACGGATCTTCAAGAGCTTTGAGTTCCACCTTCACCTCTAATCTTTTTAGGGGTTTAATGTACTATATTGGCTTCTCTGGCTGTTCTAATGAAATGCCACAAACTGGATGGCTTTAAAAACAACCAAAATGTATTCTCTCACAATTTGGGATCCAAAAAGTGTTGCAAGGTGTTGGCAGGGATGACTCCTTCTGGAGACTCAGGGAGAATCTGTTTCATGCCTCTCTCCCAGTTTCTGGGGCTCCCTGAAATCTTTAGCATTCCCTGGCTTGCAGACTCATTATTTCAATACCTGCCTCCATCTTCACATGGCCCAATCCTTTGTGTGCTTCTGTGTCAAATCTCTTTCTCCTTTGTCTCAGAACACCAGTCATTGGATTTGGTCTCCACCCTAAATGAAGGATGATCTCATCTCAAGATCCTTAAATTAATTACATCTGCAAATACTTTATTTCCAAATAAGATCACGTTCGCAGGTATCAGAGATTAGGACTTGGATATATCTTTTGGGGGGCACTATTCAAGCCAGTACTCATATTCTCTTAATTATCCTACACAATATAGCCATATTTCATAGTTTGGACATATTCCTTTTAAAATCTTAGTTTAATAAGAACAGGATTTTTATCTAGTGAAGGTTGTTTGAAGGCCTTCACCTGTTTCTTCTTTATGGGAAAAATCCCCTATTTTCATGTCTGCATTATTTTTTATGACCTTGCATTCTTCCTGACCTCTGTAAATGGGTCCTGCCTGTAATGCACTAAACTGGATTAAAATCATTTTCCTCATTGTCTAGTGTATGTGTCAGTGCCCAACATTCTCTGTTCAACAAAGTGAGCTCCAGGAGAGCATGGTCATTTTCCCTAACATTCCTGTCCAGTCCATATTAACTTACTATTCATAGTGATCAGTATGAAGTCCAGGAATAGTAGTTCTGTTTCCTCTACCTTCCAAGACATTAAATTACCCCCAGAGCCAGTCAATAATTTATCAGATGTTCAGCTTTCACTAAAACAGACTACCAGCAGATGTTTGGAGAGTGAGAGTCCCACACCACCTTTGTGATAAATGTATAGTTTGTATCTGAAGAGTGTCTCCCACATCTCCACCCTGTCTTTGTCATGCATCACATAACCCAACAGCAAATTGCTTTTGTAGCTTCCTTCTTTCATTTCCACCCAAATAACCGCTCCTGCCTGTCACCTGTGCTTTACTCTCAGGTTTGTACCTTGCCACGTGGGGTCTCATTGCTCGGCAGATGGCTAATGTTCTCTCCGCATGCTCCCCTACACACTCTTGCACGCCTTTTCAGTTTGGTTTTGCATCTTTGAGAAAAGTAGGCCCTCTTCTCACCATATTTCAGACACAAGCTCCATCCTCCTGAGTCTCCTGAAGTGATCAGTTCCCTTGGGTCCAGTCATATAAGTCATTGACTCATTCAACAAATACAGAGGGTACATACAAGTACATGCAAAATGTTTTATAAATACTGGCTGTTACTTACTCTGTTCATTAGAAAATAAACAAATAAGGTCTCAAGAAGAGCTCCTAACTTTCACTCTTATTCTCTTGTTCTCGAAGGTTGCTGGGCAACACCCTACAGTGCAGCACAGAAGTCTGGAGTCGGGCTTTGAAGTTTCAAGTCCCAGATCTGAGATCTCACTTGACATTTGCTAGCTGTTGGTCTTGGGCTTGTAACTTAACCTCCCTAAGCCCCAGAGTCTTCATTTGTAGAACTCAGACAAGACCAGCCCTTCTTTAAAGGTTGCTGAGTCAAGGCACAGTGCATGCTTTGCAGTAGGAACACCAAGCTTCACCAGGGTACAGTACTCGTCTGAGATCTGTGGGAACCCCAAATCTTCACCCACAGCAGTTCAACTGTCCAGGCAAGACTTTAGCTAAGTCTTTTTCTCCTTTTCTTAAATTCTCAGAACAAAGCAGTCTGATGATGCTTTCATTCATTTACTCATTCAACAAATACAGAGGGTGCCCAAAAAATGTATACACATTTTAAGGATGACATTTGCTCAAAAGATGGCATTAATTAAATAAATGCTAGCATCACCATATGACAGGCAGGTCAGTCAAAGAAAATGGTGGAAGTTTGACTGAGCAAACATCATACTACACATGGCTACCGTAATTCAATTCAACTTCGAAAAGTAATACATAGATAACATCTCTTAAAATGTGTCTACATTTTTTGACATCCCCCTGTATTTATTGAGCATCTACTATTAGGTATTCAACAGTGAATTGGATGATCAAGTGGCCATTTCAGTTTGAGGAGGAGAGAAACGATGGGCCAATAAATGAGAATTTCAAATAGAAATAGGGGTAATGAAGAAAATAAAATGGGACAGGCCAGAGAGTTACTACATGTAGAAAGAGGTGAGCAGAGTTACTCAAAATGGGTGGGCAAAGAGGACCTGCCAAAGGTGAGACCCAGATGCTGAGAGGATGTCAGTCCCTAAACACCTAGGTCAGTAAAAGCTTTGTAGGCAGAGGGAGCTGGCAAGTTCAAAAACCCTGAAGTGGAAAGAAACTGGTATCTCAGGGAACAGCAAAGGAGTGAGTGCTGCTGGGGCCTGGTGAGGGATAGGGAGATGGGAAGGCCATGGTAAGGATTTTAGCAGATCAGCAAATGTTTCTGCCAAGCATATATTTTCTAATAGACATAATCTGTGCTCCACTCATGCCAAGGTCTATCACGCCTTTATTCATGGTTCCAAAATCAAATTTATTTTATGAAATCTGTAACGAGCATAGCTGACTTCCTCTTCCCAGGACAAACAATCAGAATCTTCATGGATGCCTTAGTGCTTGAGTTTCCTCTCCAGACCTCAGTCATCTGATATGCATGTGATTTTTTTTCAGTATCATTTGTTCTCCAGTGAATTAGCAGAACTGTATTAATTTAAACTTGCCATTTTCTACCACACAATATGGGTCGATTTCTTGGGAATCTGAGTGAATATGAACAATCATAAGCTAATACAGAATATCAGATAAACTATAGTTACCCCAAAATCATTGTTTGAAGGGAAGAGACTATGCTCAGACTCGACAGGATTTTTATAGTGTGGCCCCTGTAAGGAAGTTTTTTCCTGTCTTGAACAAGGTTGGAGGAAGGACTTCAGGCTTTCCTAAAAGTCTTTGAAGTTATGCACCTCTTGGTTATGAAATTAGGCCAGGAGAGGGAGCCTGGGGATTAAGCTCACACAGGAGTTTTCTTCAGTGCCGTAGGTTGGACCAAATTCAAGAGGAGAATGGTTGGATTGTTTTCATGTCTCCCATTTCAGTAAGTAAATGACATCTCTCCCATTCATTCTAAATAGATCATAAATTAAATAATGAATAGTTTTGATGCTAATTATCAAGCACTTATATCTAGGAAAACATTCTTTAATGTGTGCTGAATTATGAAATAGGTTTATTTGCCAAACATTTACCCTTCTTCTAAACTTAGTGATATGTTAGATATTAAATGCGGGTTGCTTTTCAGAAAACTGGAGCCAATTTCTGGCAGCCCTAAAACCAGAGGGACAAGGTGGATTCATGGCCCAATACTGAAGTACGCTAGATAAAGCTGGGAAGCAAATGGCTTGTCAAATTTCAGAGAATGCTCTCGACTTTCTCAACCTGTTGCCTCAGTGTGCTACACTTCAGGGTTCATTTCCCAGTGAAATTTCAAGTCAATGACTAGACTTTTTTGTTTTTCTTTTTGCCTTAAATATTACAACTTTCAATAGTCTTCCTCCTTTAACATATTTTAAATTTTGTAGAGAAACTTGCATTTCTTCTTTATTCTCCTAGAATAAACCATTCGCAAGTCTTTTTCAGTCCCCAAACACCTAGGCCAGCAAGATATTAAGAAGAAGAAAATTATATCATAGAAATCAAAGTGAAGATGATGATGATGACAGCATCAGAGATTGCCATCTATAGAGCACTTACAACATGCCCCACAGTATGTCTGACCCTTTCTGGGCAGCTACAGATTACTTTTCCTAGCCTTATTTTACAAATGAGAAACCATATCCTCAAAGCTTTGAGATATGAAGTCCTCAGAACACATAGGCCTTTGAGCTATTCTTCCAGCGTGTCTTCCATCTAGACTGTTATCATAAGCAGTGTGAAAGAAAGGAAATGGTGAGAGAGAGACATCCTTGACCACCCACACTCGGGTGTGCAAAACCTTCAGCGGGGGCTTCTTTGGCAGGTGCTGCTACATGCCACATGGTGTCAGTTGCCCTGGCCCCTCAACCTCCACAAACTCACAGCTTCAGGGAAGGCCCACACTATTTCTGGAGGGTGAGGGAACCAAGGTCTGGCGAGGAAATACCATGCACCCAGTGAGGAGCTCGGGCTCTCCTTCCAAGCCTCCCTAGGTAGAGGGCCATGCGAGAATGTGAAATGGAGGATGGGGTGGAGCTCAGACATACATTACCTTGCCCAAGGCAGAAGATAGCTAAGTTCCTTGTACCATCTATTAGATGACAGAGGACCTGAACTCTATTTACTTGCTACCAGACAGGAAACAGGGGGTGGAGGGAAGTGGTGGCAGGGGAGATGAAGTCCACAGAGCAGGTAACATGTGGCTCAGAGCAGGCTGTCTGCCCCCGGCTGGCATTAATAAGTGGGTGATCCCTGGAGAAGGGGGCTCCATCAGACTTTCTTGGGTCATGTTTTTGCACCTGATACTTAGGACATGTGCATGCATTCAAGGAGTCAGGATGCATGAAGATACCATAGTGCTGGGACCAGCCCAGAGCCCCTTCCCAGAGTTCCCTAATGCTTCCACCTCAGGCTCTCTGTGGCAAGGGAGGAGTAAGGCTACTTCATCACCATGAGCAGCTGGATTTGGGGTCTGCTTGCAGAGGGGACATTTGCATCAGATCATGGCTAAAACACTCTGTGTGAAGATCAGTGCACCTCAAGAGACTTCTAATTCTAAAATGGCATTTGACAGTAGTAAGCCAGAATTCGCTAATTTAAAACATTTCATTTGATGTGTGATATTTCCCCATTAGCTACATCTCCCTTGCAGTCTAACAAAACCCTGAAGAACCAGAGTCCACCCCTTCCTGAGATTTTGCTCTGGTTGGAAAGGAAACAAAACCCAATTTGGACAGGTTCAGAAATTAGGTGAGCACTGAGTCACATTTTCCCCACCAGCAAGCACTAGAACAAGGCCAGCCTTGCAAGACTCTCACAGTTGCTTTCTGAAACTCAAGCATCTTGCTTGAAAATCCATGCTGAATACCATGGCTAGAACACCCACCCTGCTCTAGAGGCATCAGGAGTTCCCAAAAACTCATCACAGAGGGACTAAATCCCACTGCCTGAGGCTTCAAGCCATTCTGATCTGGATCGGGATCCCTTTTGAAAATGAGGTCACTTGCTCTCTGGCTCCCAAGATAAACTCACATTTGCACCCTGGCCAGTCTCACTGAAGTTTCTTTCTTGTCTTTGTTTCATTTACAGTAACAGTTACTACTATCGAACAACCCATTTAAAGGGTAGAAATCGCCGGGCTCAGTGGATCAGCCTGTAATCCCGCGCCTTGGGAGGCTGAGGTGAGTGGATTGCCTGAGCCCATGGGTTCGAGACCCGCCTGGGCAACTTGGCGAGACCTCATCTCTACAATAAATCAAAAAATTAGCCGGGCGTGGTAGCGCGCGCCT
>CAUYQG010280072.1:0-28354 GCA_963574415.1 Tarsius wallacei | reverse complement strand
GGCTAATTTTTGATTTATTGTAGAGATGAGGTCTCACCAAGTTGCCCAGGTGGGTCTCGAACCCGCGGGCTCAGGCAGTCCACTCACCTCAGCCTCCCAAAACGCTGGGATTACAGACTGAGCCACTGAGCCTGGCTATGCAGCTTTTTCTTGACATCGAAATCCTCCTTCAGAATGCAGTTGACATGCTTTATGCATAAGTCCTGTTTTGTGTAACATAGGAAAGGCACTTTCCCAAGAATAGAGGTTTTTATAGAAAAAAATGTTCTGCTGTATTCAATTTGTAGTTGCAAATTTTAAACTGCTGTTTCATGCACATGGCAAATATAGTGATTATCAGTAAAGATTGGGGCAAGTTCCTTGGTTTGTCATAAAACACCGGAACTTTTCCCAGCCATTTGCCTTTGCACCATCTGTGGTAGTGAATATTGATACAGTGAAAAACCTGAGTTGAATATAGTAAAAAAACTGAGTATGTCTTGGTGCTAATGAAACAGGGAGTAGTTTTGACTTGTGCACTTGCTGAAAAGATCTTGGGGACTCCTAGCACTCTGTGGACTAGATTTTGAGAATTGCTGTTATAATCCCTGGTCCGTGGTTGTGCAGTTCTGGGAATCTGTCATGGTGTGCTTCCATTTTTCATCATATGTTAAATACATTTGAATTATAAGCTTTCAGGAATACACATGTGTAATTGTTTCATGGGAAGGCACATGGTCTTATAAACACTATAAGTTTAAAAATCCTGTGTTTTGTTTTAAGCTTCAAGTGTTGGAATTCTTGAAGAATCAAGTAGCCTTGCGAAGGTCAAAATTGTACGAATGCCATTGTAGGAGAATTGTATAGCCTAGCTCAACCACTTACTGTCTGTGTGACCTTGACTAACTTATTTAGCAGTTGTGCCTCGGTTTTATTATCTCTAAAATGTGTTAATAGTAGATTTGCTTATAATGTTTAATTAGTAATTTAAAACTGACGTTTAATCGGAGTTTTATTGCACCACAGACTTTTGAGGTGTTGAATACAAACAAGTTGTTTCTGCTTAAACCACAACTCCTAATTTTTGGTGAAGTAATAAAACCTCATTTAAATGTGCAAAAATATCATTGTTGTTATGTACTAGTTCTAATTTGAAACGTATTAAATGTAATTTACAGGAGAAGTTTGGGCCTTGCATACTGCTTTTTGGGTGGAGACACTTGCGGTGAACTTCTTCAAGTGATTGTCCTTGTTGGTGTTTGGCAAGTTTAAGTGATAGAAATACTGTCTCAATTTCAGTTTACAAAATCACCTTAATTAATGCACTCTCTAACTCCTTTGCATTTTTCTAGAAATATGTAGCAGTGGATTTCTAGAAAGTAACAATCTGAAGACATGACTAGGAAGCTGAAAACAACTTTTACTCCTTCTAAGATAGTTATAAAATGTTCTGTCGTCAAATTATACTATCTCTTTTTCTTTTTTTAAAATCTCTTTTTCTTAAACTCAGGAATAAAGTTTTCTAAAACGGTTTTCATTAATCATCTTTAAGATAATGTCAACATTTTGAAATACAAGTGTATTTATAGTCAGTGAAGAATGCTGTAATGTGCAGCATGTGTTGGTATTTTAATATAGTAATCTGGTATATTAGCACAGAATGTTCTAATATATTTTGATTATCTCATTTAAAAAAAAAGTATTTTAGCACTTGAACTGATTTATATAGCACCAGAAGGGGAATGCTAACGGCCACTGTTGAATCAATGAGCTAAAATCATAAATGTTTTCAGTACGATAATATGCTGCTTCATGATAAAAACATTTAGTAATAATAAAGTACTTTGTAAATAATTAAGCTAAACAGTATGATTCCAGAAAGTGATATGTTAAGCCGAACAAGTGAAGAGATGGCGACAGAGGATGTTCATGCTCCTTTTCCCTGCCAGTGAGTTGGGCACCCTTCTTAAGGTGTAGAAGGGGTCTTTGAAAACTGACATCTCAAACCGCAAGACTGTGCCAGCTGTCCCATGTTAGTGGTTAGATGTTGCATTCCTAATCTTTCATACTCAAGGCAAATTCAGAAGTAAAAATACAGATTAAGCCTTTGTGTTCCCAAAAAGTCATGATTGTGAAGTCTGCGTATTCTACTCCACGGTACCGGAGTGTAACCAGCTTCTCAGCAACAGGTGTCTGCTGTTACTTATGGAGGCTTTTCTGGATCCTGTCGATGCTATAGCTATACTTAGGGGATTTTTGAGTGTGTCGAAACAATCTCAACGTTATCAGTGTGTTCAGAGAATCTGTAGTAGTTTCTGAGTCCGTAGTGACAGGTAATGGCAGTTTGGTTTGATTTTACAGACTGTAGTGATAAGATTTCTTTAAAATTGTTTCTTTTAATGCTTGATCAGTACCCAGTTTTATCTTGTAGTCTATTTTTGCAGGACAATAATAGTATTCAGCAATGATCAAAAGTTTTAGGAGAAGAGAAATTTGTATTTAGGAATGTTAAAAAAAATAGCTTTTAGAAAGATTTGGCATTTAAATGTTCTAAATAATGTGACAAAACGACTTGTCTCTTCATGATAGTGTTTTTGTTGGACTTAGCTGCAGTCACTGTACCTTGCCTTTGGACATCTCCATTCAGGTCATGGGCAGTTGTTTTGGGAGCCATTTGCTGCTTCATAGCATTTATACTTTCATCATAGACTTTTATTTCTTTTATTTCCAGCTTTATAGGTATTTTCCACCAGTATTTTATATTATAAAATGGAATTTTAGGTAAATATTTAGATTTTAATAAGATTGCTTTTTAAAAGTCAAATAATTATGTTTTCTTGAAACATTGTTGATTTTTTTTCTCATAATGAAATATTTTTCATGATTGCTGCATTTAACACACTGATATTGGAAACAGTTATCAAACCAAAGTGGAAATTGTGATTTTCATGTTATCTTGAATAATACAGATTTCATTTAAGTTAATTCTGTGTAACGATTATTGGTAAGTCAAGAGTTTTTAGGAAGCAGGTTTTGGTAATGAAATTTTAAACGTTTCGAACATTTGTATGTGATATAACTCAAGAATGTATTGTTCTAGAACTTTCCCATTGCGTAAGACTTTCATTCAGATTTTCAAGTAAAATCGTTGCTCAGTTTAATGAAAGCAATGTATGTTGAGCTGCTAATAATTGCGTGTGCAGGCTATCTGTACGCCTCGGATGGAAGAATTTTTGTGTGATTAAATAAAAATGCAGAAATGAGTTTTAATATTTATGCAGTGAAAATTGTAACTATTCTTAACGTAGTGCCCTAAGGCTGTTTGCATTTTGTGTTTCAGTACCTTTCAACATAAAGGATAACAGTCATTTTTGTTTAAAGACTTCACTGACCTAGGAGGATTATTATTATTACTACATTTTGGTGGTTATTATTATTATTAAATTTTTCTTTACTTGAAATCTAGGCACGTGTCTTTGGTCTCTTTGAATAAAAAATTTTAAATAGTCTAGAGTAAATTTTATGTAATCTGATATCATTGGTAATCTAATCTTAAAATATAAACTGCATTCTCCAAGTGCTCATATATTAAGCCTTGGAGACTGAAGTTTCTTTTCAGTGTTCTTATTAAGTAAATAATGTTGGAAAATTTCAACTATTTTAATGGAAAGTGATGTCCCAATTCACTCTTTTCTTTTTGATTTTAGATGGGGAATGTAAAGTCTTAAGATCGATAGGTTGACTGTGACAACTATGTTTACTTACAGAGAGAACAGGAAATGAGAATGGGTGATATGGGTCCCCGTGGAGCAATAAACATGGGAGGTAGGGATTGGAAGCAGAAGGCTTCTGTCACTTACTTGCAATTTGGGGGGAACTGCTTATGTTTTTTGTGGTATCTACATATTAGTAAGAAAGAAAAACATGGAATCAGCGCTTGCAAAGGTGAAAACTCTTAAACTTATTAAATTGAGAAAAGAATTACATTAAAAAATACACGCTTAGGAAGAAAATTTTTGTGAAGGCTAAAAGATGTGTTATGCTTTCATAGGCTTAATGAAAGAAACCAGGTTCTGATGCAGCCTAAAACTGGTCACTGTGTGGTTTAATTCAACTCTGTCTTTGTACTTTTAAAATCAGATTTCATGCCTTCAGTTTGGCTTTTTTTTTAACTTTGGAAGTTGATACTTTCTGAGTTGTATTTATAAACTTTCATAGAACATTTTATAAGTTTCTCGTTCAAACTAGCTTTTTGTGTGACTTTGGATCTATTTTTAATCACTGAATATTGAACTTCTTTTCCTTAACTATAGTCATGTACATAGTGCTGCACTATTTGGAGGCCTCTGTGACTTTTCAAGGAAATTAGATGTGTCTTGCTAACACATCTTTAGAGCTGATGTAAAGTTTTTAGGAAAGTACCTACATTAGTAACTTTAATATTGATTGGCTTGTGCAGCCAGTTTTCAGGGAAGTAACTGGAGGGAAAAATAAGTGTGGAGTATCAGAGGCCTTCCTAAATTTGAAATTTTAAATGTCATACACTTTAAGATTGGATAATGAATTCAGTTTTATATATCCATTTTAAGTTAAGTTGTCCCACAAAAGCTGTCATGAAATTAAAACTTTTATGTGACTTAAATGTACATGTTGTTTTAAAGATGGCATAGCCCAGCATCCAGTACACATAACATGCACACCTACTTACAGATGTAGTATGTGCTTTGAAACTTAACTTAAATGAAACTTAAAATGAGATGTGTAGAATGAGCATTTTCCATGATCAGCATTTTGCTTAATTTTAACCTCTGATGTTAGTTCTTTGCTGCTTCTGATAAGATAACCTAGAATCATTTATTGCTGCCACTTGGTCACTTTTCTACCAACAAGTAGTTACTTAGCATCTCTGGTATACATATACAAAAGAAGTGTGAAATATGACACTTGCCCACAGAGAACTTCATCATGAAGTTAGTTCAATGAATACATGAAATACTTAATGAACCAAGAGTATATTAAGTTCTAAATTATGAAGCAAAGTTGAGTAAACTACATACTAGTGATAGCAGTATTTGTCTTTTTTAGAGTAAACTCTGTGATGGTGTTTGATATAATTCATGTATTTTTAAGGATTGTAAGAGGTTATTGTGGATTATAGGCAGTTTTAAAAGCTTTTATAATTAAAGAACCAAACTGGTAAAATGGCATAGAATGTACAACCATTTCTGATGGTGCAGAGAGATCCGGAAAAAATTGGTTGCTTGATTAGCACCTTTAGCAGAAGAAATATGAGAACATGCCTTTAGATTCCTTATTTAGTTAGGAATTCAAAAGAGTTTACAATTTTCATGATGTCTTATTCAACAGAGAATTCTACTCATATTTTAGGACTTACTCTCCTGAAGTCCAGTCTGTTTAAATTTTTCTTCTTCAGTCTTTGTTCAGTATGAGACTTTATCATAATGGTTTTCTAGAATTACTAATGATTGTCATCAGCTGTGTTTTTGAATCTGTAAACCTGTCATATGCCACCAAGTTACTTTGTGGCTGTACATTTTCAGGTGTTTTACTAGTGTGTATACCTAGTGAAACAGATTAGAAAACTGCTTTTAAAGTAACCAGAAAATGCTGACATTTCTTAGATCTTTAAGATTATTTTATAAGCTATTGGTGGAAGATGTAAGTTCTTAAAAAAAATAGGCTCTAAGTTGAGTGCTGATAGTTGGAAATACTATTTTTTATTTTTTTATATCCATAGTTGTATAGCTATATTTAAAAGTCATCAGTGTAACAGTTATATTCTTCTAAAGACAGAGGGGGGAAAACAACTTATTTTGGATTTGTGGGGGGAATTGAGGTAAGACACTTTCTAGATACTATTTTTCACCTTTTATTTCTAGGTTGTGGAAATTTACTTAAAATGGATATAGTTATTCTGAGGAAGTAGAAGAAATATTTTTAGATAAAGTATAGATTATTTATCAGCAGTAGCATTTGGGATTAAGGAAACAATTCCTTTCCTATGAAGTTGCTAAGTTCTTGGAGATTGGATTTGAAGAGCCAAGAATTGGCAGGGAGTGAACCCTCTTCCTCTCTGTTGCTCTGTGGACTCTGCCATAGAGAGTTCAGCTGCCTTAACTAGTGGGCCAAGTTGTGGCTTGAATTAAAAGTCCTTTTGTAATGTGTATTTGAGAAATTGGATTCTTACTGTTAGAAAATTTACTTACATAGTCAAATACTTGAAGAAAACCCTGTTCTGTTCAGTCTTTGTTATGAATTTTTAATGGTAAGCAAGTCTGAGCCTTTAGGAAGGAAAAACAAAGCATCTTAAAATGTTGCCTTTGAGATCTCATATATGTAGTGTTATAGCTCAAACACGATTGCAGCTAATATAAGATAGGTGTGTATCTTTTTCATGAAAAAATTTGAAGTATGTCTAATTGTCCCAATGCCAGAATTTCAGCATGTCAGAAAGGTAGCCATGCTAATATATTTTATCAGGATTTGGTTGGAGTTGTTTTTAAAGTTTTGTTATGATGAGTCATCTTTTTTGCGGGGGGTGTAGATTGCACTTGTCAATATTAAGTTTAAAAACTACTTCCTAGAATTTTGTGAGGTACTCAGTAACTATATAAAAGTTGAGAGTAGTTGCAGTGATCTTCACATATTTTGCAGGAAATAGTTTATCCTCTCACAAGTTAATATAATTTACATGCTAATATTTTTAGCCATGACTTTTAAATGGTTTTCTAAGTACTTGTTCATTTAAACTGTGAAGTATAATCATCATTGTGAGGGGTTATTTGGTTTAAAAGCAGATTATAGCAAACAGTAGGGAAGTTTTAAAACCTTCAAGCTGTTACAATCTCAAATAATTGAAGTTGCCTTACTTATTTTATGTACATTTTGTTTTGGGGATGAAAATTCTACAGTGCAGGTAATGTTCTATTGCAGAGTAGAAAATGACTGCCCCATTCTGAAGGAAGGAGAATGATTTTGATAATGGTCTTGCTATATAGATTGCATAAGTATTGCTAAGTTTTTAATGTTTGCTAAACTAAGATAGGACAGCTCTAAGTATAGATTGTTTTACATAGATGCGTTTAGCCCAGCACCTGCTGGTAACCAAGGTCCTCCTCCAATGATGGGTATGAATATGAACAACAGAGGAACTATTCCTGGCCCACCAATGGGTCCTGGTCCTGCCATGGGACCAGAAGGAGCTGCAAATATGGGAACTCCAATGATGCCAGATAATGGAGCAGTGGTAATGTATCATCCACGTTATTTTGATCATATTAAGTAAGACCCACTTCTGCCCCCAGGATAACTTCACACTTAGTATAATTCGCCATCATTTGTTTCACCAGTAGAGAGCAACATTCAGTGAATGAAAAAATTTGTGAAGTTGTATGTTGATTTATGAATGATAATTTCTAAGTAGCTCAAGAAATTAGAACTGCCATCTGTGGCATGCTATGGTATCTCAATATATAGGAAATACATATGCTAATTACAGTTGTTTTCAGTGCTTTTACTTTGTAGCTACCTTTTACCAGCATTCAATGCAGTGGTCAAATATTTTATGATTGTGTTCTTTTCCTGTATGGACTCCTTACCTTTGGTGGGGACAAAATTCCAATATGTGTGAAAACACAGTTTTTAATAAATATTTGTGATAAAAATAATCACCTTTAATGATTTATTTGAAATATTTTATTATCTATTATCTGTAAAATAATAGTAAAGTTTTTTTGTGTATTCTAAACCTACATTGCTGCATTCTTTTCACAGAACTATTAATTACATTTGTTATTAAATTTAAAGTAGACAACTTTTGTCTTGATCTGAGAGTGTGAAGATATCTTTGTGTGGGTTAGATATAAAAAACATGGTATCGCAGCTGTAATTTGTATTATATTTGAATACTAGTAGTAAGAATTAAATGTTTTATCATTTCCCTTATAAAGCCCCTCACTTTATAAATGGGGACTTACAGGCAAACCATTTTCTCATTTAGTATTTGTTAATGCTTGTTCTAAATAACATTTACAAAGGAAAATTGGTTTGTTGTATATGTTGAATAGGCATTTCAGCTTTGTCACTGCCATGTCAAATCTTAAGGCGCCTTTGCTGCTCAGAAAGACACAGCACTGCCAGTTAAACTCAGACATGCCACGAGCTGTGAATCCTCTGATCAGAGATGTTAAAAGTAATGTATGATGTGTCTTAGAGTTGATGAATGCAGTGCTTATCAGTTTTTTATTTATTTGCTTCAAATGCAGTCTTGTATGAATTTTGAAAAATTGGATATTTTAACAGTTGGATTTTTTAAAATGATAGGTGTGCAGGGAGATAAAGGCAGTGCACATCTATTAGGAAGAGATGGCGCGTGATGCAGTTAGTGCATTTGTTTCCTTCTGTAGAAGCTTCATTTAGTAGTAAGATGTCTGAAAATTTAGTAAAAACTTACACTCCTTTGGTTAAATTTTTGTGTAGCATATAATCACCCATAATATCGTAGAATAAAATAACATCAGCTGTCCCATTTTTTACCCTCTACCTGAAATTGTGAACCTTACTGAGATATCACTCTTGGTCTCTTTTTGCCCTAACATTTTACTGCTGTGCTTTAGGGAGGTCTGTTCAGCCATTTAGATAAATAAGTGTGTATTGTGTTTTTAAAAATATTTGATTTAGTTGTTTCATTGTGCTATTAGTACATAATAATTAAATCAATTTTTAAAACTAAATCTGTTTTCCCAGTAATAGTCTTTCAAGGAAAATACCTTAAAAGTTTTTATATTGAAATCATAATTCTTTGCGTATTTGTATTAGCACTTTCTGTCTTCAAAGCAGTGATGTTAAAATTTTTAGAATGTTTACCTGTAAAAAAAGTTTTTCTTAAAAATCACAGTTTTATGCAATATGAGCTTTTTTAAAAAAGAATCAGTCGTGTTATAATACTGATTCGGCTTAAGATAGCGGTTGCTTAAGTCAAACAATCAGTTCTGCTTCATGAAATTGAGGCATAGTATTAGCAGTATGTAAATCTTCAGATGCTGTATTTCTTTTTAAAAACACAGTAACTAATTAAATTGCTCCTTTCTTCCTTCTATGTATGATCCTGATTCTGCTGGACTTTCTGCTGAACTTCATGACTCCACCACTTGGGATTTTGCCAATTTTTCTTGTCACTTACATTTGGCGTGTTCCAAATGGACTTCATATTTCTCATGTGGTATCATAGCACAATGATAGATTTCCTCAAGGACCACCATCTCAGATGGGCTCGCCCATGGGGAGCAGAGCAGGGTCTGAAACCCCTCAAGCACCCATGAGTGGTGTGGGTCCTGTCAGTAGTGGTCCTGGTGGCTTTGGTAGAGGAAGTCAAGGGGGCAACTTCGAAGGCCCTAATAAGCGTCGTAGATACTAAACATTCTCTCATTCCTGGCTATTCAGAAAAAAATAAACTAAGTGGTATGCCTTTATACTTTTACTTGTTACCTGGAAGAAATGGTTTTACTGTTAATGTATGTAGACTTAAACACTTTTTTTTGGTAAAACTTGAGGTTTTGTATTTTTCTTTATTCATAGGCTTTGTAGATTAGAATGGTGATGATGCTCATCATTTTGAATGTTTAAATGTGTCTGTGACTTTCGCTAAATATGAGTATTTCATAGTACTGTGAAATCTATGTAGTTTACTTAATCTCAATAAAGAAATCATTTTGGATAATTTAAAAATGTTATTAGTATTCTCTTACGGTTATTAAACATGGCTGTAATAGTAATGCTTTCGTTGCTTTAACTAATCCTAGCCATTGAAATATAAAAATGATTTTGCGTTTTAGTTTGTGCGAATAGCCCTGAAGATAGAAGCATAGTGAAAGCTTGTCAATAAGGGGTAGATAGAGTAGTATATTTGGGGGTGGGTGGGTGAGGGCATTTAATTTGTATAAACCATTGATGTTCTGTGAAATCTGAATTGCCGCCTACGTTTGATAGATTCTGAATATTCACATACTCTGAGCCGGTTTATTAAGGATATCTTTGTCCTGTGCTGATTTTTCCAAATAAATCTTTTGAATCTTAAAAAACTGTTTGAAGGCAAATCTCTTTTGCTTTTAACATAATGTCTAGTTTTAATATTATCTGCCATAATCTTTTTGGTGTCAATATCTAAATCTTTTCCAATGCTCATTGTACAGTTAGTGTTAAATTTTCTTTAAAAATCAATACGGTTGGGTTGGCTGTTCAGTGAGGATTTCTTGTGTGACTCAGTGAGTTAGGAATTTTTTGAGAATGTAGGTTTCTAGAAGGATTGAAGGATGGCTTGACTCTGCAGTATTGTAAATATCTCTCCATAGTTGGGAAGTCTTTCCAGAAACTTTTTTTTTTTTTTTTTAGTTGGAGTCTCACTCTGTCACCCAGACTGGAGTGCAGTGGCCGCTCCCGGCCACCGCAGCCTCTACCTGCTGGGCTCCGGTGATCCTTCCGCCTTAGCCTTTCAAGTAGCTGGAACTTCAGGCGCACGCTACCACGCCCGGCTAATTTTTTTGATTTATTGTAGAGATGAGGTCTCGCCAAGTTGCCCAGACGGATCTCGAACCTGCGGGCTTAGGCAATTCACTCACCTCGGCCTCCCAAAGTGCTGGGATTACAGGCTGAGCCACTGAGCCCGGCCTGGAAACTTTTGTTATGGACTTGGACTCTTTGTCTCCAAGGAAACAAAGTTCAAGTGACCATTTTAAAAAGAAAATTAACTTTAAAATGGCTAGGATCATTGGAATCTGAGTTAGGTCCCTTTACTTAAATGAAATACCCAGTTTGAAATTTTATTTTTGATATTAGAGTGAAACTGATTTTATCACATTACTATGTTTACTCCAAAACAAATTTATACCTATATTTAAAAATTCATATGTTGATTACATTTAAGGAATTACATTTAACTTATATCGCAAATCTCATTCATCAGCCGCTGATAATAGCAGTTATTTCTCTCATAACATTTTAGCATATTACTCTATCAATGCTTTTTGCACTTTTCTGAAAGATAATTGCTATTTTAAAATAAACAATATGTAAGTAGTGCCTTTTTTATGGTGTCTGTTTTTGCTGGACAGCTATTTGGAGAGAAAGAAATTTGATTAATTTAAAATCTTGTATGAAAGCAGTTGGTTATAAAGCATCGTGGTGATGCATTCTTTTGTACCAATTTAATTTTCATATTTACTGTTTCATGTTCTGTTATTTTTTAGGCACAACAGTGTGGATGGGATTATTTTCTGAACTATTTAATGTTCATAAGCTTTTGTTTTTGACAGTTTTTAAAAACATGATTTGGAGATTGTAAAATAGTCAAGACTGTTGTGTTTTCATGAGTCTGAGGGAATGGAGAGTGGGATGTGCTTTGATTTGTTACAATGGTGGGGCATGGGGAGTTCTTAACAAGGATTACAATTCCGAAGTGATCTGTATTACACTTCAGTATACTCTCCCATCATGTGTATTTTATTCACATAATCTTTAGGTAAGTTTTAGCATTGTATTTCACTTCAAAGCTGCATTAAGATTGGCAGAAACTTGATCCTTTGATGTTAATACCAAGCTACCTTGGGCCACGATTGTGACGCTGTGTGATTCACTCAAGAACGTTGGGAAGCCAGTGCACACAGAGGTGTCTTGGTCTCCTGAGCATCCTAGTGTCCAGGCTCAACTCTAGCTCCAGGGACGGAGTTCTGCACAGCTTTTTACCGGCGTCAAGAAAGTCCTGGTTCCAGTATTGCCAAGTTTACCCTGGGAACAGTCAGCTTCCAAGTGGAAATCAAGCAGAGCATCTCTGAACTCCTAGTGGTTCTGTTTTTAGAGTTTTTGTATAGTTACACTTTGTGGCTGGTTCAGTCAGTTTTTTTCTTGTGAATCAGTATACCAAAGAAGGTATTTTAATGTCATTTGCTTAAAAGTGGTAGATACACAAATAAAAAGAAAATTCAGTAGTGTTAGCTTTCTCAGTTAAGTGTGAAGTTGTTACGTGCCTTCATAATTTTCCATGAAAGAATAATATGAAACAATTTAAATACTATAATCCCAGAGTATTACATTTCTTTTTGTGTCATGATTCGAAGTACTGGGTTGAAAGTCTGCAGGACTTTAGGTTTCATATATATTTGTAATTAAGATGCATAAAATAAAGGCACACCCATTCTCCTTATTGTTTTATTCTAGCATTGTCTTTTGTTGCATCCCCTCCTTTTATTTATTTTGAAAATAAATGCATTGATTTTCTTCTTGATAGATGCAGGTTTTAAAGAACTTTGGTTCACTTGTATTTTGTAAAGGTGAATTTGTTATTCTTCCTTAAGTTTTGGATTCTCTATCTAAAAATCAGTGCTGAGCATTTCATGAAAGAGATTAAATATGTATTATAAACCCTGAAATATAAGGAGGAAATTGCTTGCTTTAGTTGGAGTTGCCACTTAATAGAAATAAGGACAGTGACTGAAACTTTTGCTTTTGTTTTTCAAACACTAATTGAAATTATACCTTTACAGTTTATTCAGAAACATACTTGCGGACTATTTCGGTAACTCTGTTTCTATGTAAAATCTAATATTTGGCTAAATATCAATGTGAGTGATTAATAGTCATGAAAAATGAGGGTTAAATTGAATAATTACAGCATAGATATCTGAATGGAAAAAAGGACATTAATGTGTGATTGAAATGAAATAATTTGTGAGAGAATGGAATCAAATATAAGGTAAAAGCTTAAAAAGGGTTGAAATGTAGTGTCAAATGGTACTTGTCAAAATATAAAATGGCCGTGTCATTTTGAAAAAACAGGAAGTCTATGGAGAGCATGGTAGTGTATATGTGTTTTATGTATATCTTAAGGGCTTTGTTACAACACATGGTATATTAAAACATACTCCTGAAGTGTCAGAGGATAGCAGTGATGTAAAAGTCAGACTTATTTTATATTTTGAATCAGGGTCTCACTTTGTTGCTCAGGCTGGAGTGCCATGGCACTGTCACAGCTCCCTAGCCTCCTGGGCTCAGGTGATGCTTCCTCCTCAGCTTCCCAAGTAGCTGCGACTACATGTGTGTGGTAACACGCCGACTAATTCTTTTTATTTTTGTAGAGACAAGGTCTTGCAGTGTTGCTCAGGCTTGGCCTCTAACTCCTGGGCTCAAGCAATCCTCCTGCCTTAGCCTCCTAAAGTGCTAGGGTTACAGGTGTGAGCCACCGCTCCCACCCCAGACTTCTTATTTTCAAGAGTAAGACAGTGAGCACCCATATACCTGCCTCCCGACCTGACAGTTGCTCATGTTTTCCGGTATTGACTTCATTAGGTATTTGTAGGCATGGGCTTTTGGTGGGAGGAAACCACTCCCAAGGAAGCAGCAAGCTTTATGTTGCTTCCTGCTCCTAAAAGTAAGGATACTTTCAGGTCAGTTTTGACTGAAGAGCATCAGTCTCCTCATATCAAATAAAAAAATTCTTACAAGAACATTGTTTGTGTTTGTCAGCCTTCATTGCTGAATGTTTAATGGTAGAAAATCATTTTCTTGGGTTCGCTCTGCACATTTTTTCCAGTTTTGTAAAATGAAGTATGTACTGTTTACCAAGTGAGTGTTTATCAGGTAGTTTATAGACTCTCCCTTGGGGAGATGATGAAAAATTGAAGAAAAATTTTTGTGGTATCTGATCTTTAAACTCTGGATTTAAAAAAATTAAAACCACTATCTTCTATGTATTATAAAGGCATTTTGAATTTTATTTTGTTTCCTTGGTTAATGATTAAAATTTGAAGCTTATGAAGACAATATTTAAAGGCTTACCACGGAACTGTGTTATCTTCTGGTTTTATTTGACCTTTTTTCTTGTAAACCATGTTTGGATTATAAATATCTCCAAGAGTTCCCTCGTTATTTAACTTACTATTTGATCATATTTATATGTTTACCTGGTGAAATTAATAGTATGTGTTTTCTCTGTTTTGACATTTTGTTTTACTTTTCCTTTGACAGAAGTTTATTATTTTCAGAATGAGGATATTGCAATTCTTTTTTTTTTCTCCCCCAAACAAAGTTTATTAGCAAAAGAAAGGGAGACTTGCCAGAATTGGCATGGGCAAAAGAAATTGCCAGGATATTGCAGTTCTTAGTGTAATATAGCCAAAGTTTTTACATATACATTTAAAAAATCTTTTCAAGTATACTTTATAGTGTCAATCACGATTATCACAACCAGCTTACCTCTCTGCAACAGAGACTTAAGTAATAATTCTTTTTCAATTTATCTTTTTGGTTTAACAAAATGAACTTTAAAAGAGATGGTATTCTAGGCCAGGCGTGGTGACTCAAGCCTGTAATGCCAGCACTTTAGGAGGCAGAGGCAAGAGGATTGCCTGAGCCCAAGGGTTTGAGACCAGCCCAGGCAACTTGGTGAGACCTCGTCTCCACAATAAATCAAAAAATTAGCCAGACGTCATTGCTTGTGCCTGTAGTTCCAGCTATTTGGAAGGCTGAGGCAGAAGGATTGCTTGCAGGTTGAGGCTGCAGTGAATGTGAGTGTGCTATTGCACTCCAGCCTGGGTGACAAAGTGAGACTCCAACTCCCAGAAGAAAAAGGATGATATTCTACTTGTACATGTATACAAAATTTCTGTCTTATCACCCAGATTTCATGCAAGGCATGTTATAATTAAGACAAGAATTAAGTAGATTTAAGTGTTATGTACTTAAGTTTCAATATATACTTTTTTTCATTTTAAAATTTCCCCATACTTTAAAATAAAATAAATTAATAAGACTTTGTTTTTATTTTAAAGATATAGGGTACAATTCAGGATTAAGTATACAAGTGGTCATCGTACAGGTAAAGTTTGTCCCTCCCTTTGGTCCCCATGACTGGTTATTTATTAAATACAGGGTCCTGCATTGCATCAGTAATAATTTAAGTGTACCTTATATTTCTTAATGCTTTATATAAATGATTTGCTGGTGGTGGTGAAGACTTTGAAATTGATATTTTATCTAAATTTTAATCTAAAATCTTTTCCACCTCTTTGTCATATAGAGATAGCTTCACTTTTTATTAATTTATGTACTGTACATCTCATATAAGGTAGGAGTGATATAAGCTGGTGTTAAAACCTTAGTAGCCACAGTAATTCATTGTGGTTTATGTTTTTTCTCTGACTGCCTCTCTAAGATATACTCTTGCTTATTGGAGCTTTTTTTTTTATGCAAAAGGGTATTGCGTTTGTCAGCCAACCAGGCTTTTGCAAATGAGATTTTGTGTATGTTTTGGGGTTTTATTAGAACTATGTAAATATAATCCTACACTTATTAAGTTTGCCATGTTTGGACTACTAGTCACCTACGTTTCAATTTTTTATGCTTATTTAAATTATTTTTCAAATTATTTTTCTTATGTGAAAATAGGGAAGACATTTTAGTGTACGTTTTGCTATAATAACTGGTAGTTAATTTTTCCTCAGGGTATTTTTACATTATGAGACAATGTAAATCAATATAGCATTTCAGTATTCTTAGATTTAAATATGCTGCCTGTTATTTTTATGTAATGAGTAAAAGTAAACTGAATCTTACACATTCTATAAGACTTTTAGCAGTTTCTGGTGTTAGAGACAGTAGTAATAACTTGCTCAGTGTTATGTAGTCTATGTTACTTTTTTGAGTTGGTTAGAACATGTTTCCTAACTCGGGTATTTTACAAAAACATTACGGCAACTTTTAGAACTTTAGAAATGTTTAGGAAACTGAAAATGATAACTGGAATAATTATCTACAAAATATTTCCTTAAGCCATAAAGGATTTATGGGGCACTATGTCATTCAGAATTATCCACTGTATTCACTAATTGTAGCAATGTGTATTGAGGGCTTCTGCTGTGTATTGGGCACTTTTCGTTGGACACTTTCCTAGGACTTGAGGTACAAGAGTGGAGAAAAAAATCTGTCCTCTAAATTTAGAGACAGCAGCTGTCGACAGCCTTCTAAACGAGCGGTTCTCAACCTGTGTGTGTATTAGAATCACCCAAAGCTCATTAAAACAGTTCCCTGGGCTTATTCCAGAGGGTTCCCCTCTTTGAGAACCTCTATTTTCAAATATCGTGTCTCAGACGAATCTGTTTTTGACTGTGTGATTTTTGTCAATGATAATGGAGGAATTTCCCAGCGTACTCGAGACTGGGTAAGGTCCCTTGCCAATCACTGAGGCATTCTAAACTTCCTGAAACATATTGGGCTGTTGTCAGTTGTCAGCCATTACACAAGTCCATTGCTTCCAACCAGGAAACATGCTAGCTACTGAGTACCACATAATAAAGTGTAATACCTTTTTCAACTCAGGTGTCACTGTGTTCACAAACCTAGTTAATTCAAGTGAATAGAGAATGTAGAAAAGTGCATTTTGAAAATTGTGTAAAATAAAGGTTTTTCTCTTAATTATCATCTAGCCCTAGTAACATAATACATGAAAAGATGTAATCGTCCGTTTTGAGTGACTATATTTGGACTTGTTTGTGCCAGATGGATAAAGGTGTTAGACAGCTGTCCTGGTCTTTGCTTACCATGCTGGTACATATTAGTAGAATGACACAAAATTGGTGGATTAAAATGGCAATTTGACCTTTTCTTTTGTTTTGCTTTTCTAGATCGAAGATAAAAGGTTTGACAAATGTGTTTTCTAAGACTATGAGTATGTATATTAAACATAATTTCATTTTGTGTAGCTTCAAGTATCTGTGTGTGATTCAAAGTCTATTCAAAATTATTCAGTACATTTTAAAAAATTGGTTCATTATGAGAGCACATATTTGCTATATTGACAAGTAGATTCTTCTAAAAATTGTGACTATAATAATGCAAAGGGAGAGTCACCTGATTTCAAGCCTTTTTATAATACCTCAGAAGATAGTTTCTTGGACATTGACTTTGATGTGTGTGTGCTAAGAATACATGTATGTAAGATACACATGCTTCCCAGAGACCACCCTGCCACAGAATTTAGTGTCGTTCCAGTTTTCCCATGAAGTCCACAATGATCAACCATTGTGAGATTTATGCGAACGTAAGTGTGTTTGAGTCTCGGCAGGTGCGTTCTTCTGTGTTAGAAGAAGACACTCACTGCCCTTTTGAGCTTTTAACGGTTCACTAGCCACACCCCATCCCTGTTTTTCTGCTCAGGAGTCTTGCTCCAAGGACTAAAGGTGGCCTGTTTCCCCAAGGCAATGTCATTCAAGCTAATGAGAGGAAAGCTTGATTCCGTTTGCCTTTCCTTTAAACATTTATGTGGATCCTAGGCTTTTTGACACGTTAGTTTTGCCTGTTGAATTATTTATTACTAGTTCAGCCAAATGATTATTTTTAACACCAGTGACACTAAAGTAAGTTACAGCTCCACAAAATTAGTGTTCGACTTTCCTTTTAGGCACGTGAGTACATAAATTATGGTTAACTTTAGAAAAGGAGATTACCTTTAGCTTTTTTTTTTTTTTTTAAACCATCTTCACATCACTGATTGGAATGTAGTTCCCCTTCCTCAGTGACATATATTTAACATAACCCTGCTGTGACTTTACTGGGAAACCATGAAAGTTTTGAATTATATTGGATCTGTTGCTAATGATTAGATTTATGCATGGTTATTAATAGGGGAAAATATGATGGCTTCTTGTTTTTATGCTACATTGGCCTTTATTTGGAGTTATTACATATTTTTTTAAAATTAGGAAACAAGATGGGCAGTTTGTATAATGTGACATGCTTCAGGTTTCAGATGTGGGAAATGCAATGTAGAAGAGATGTTTTCACATTCTTAATTTCTGCCTTTCAGTGTAATGTGCTTAATGTTCTGCTGATTGTGCTACAAATATTAGAGGTAAGGCCAACTAAGACAGAGACTTTCATATCATGAACATCTTGACCTGTGAATGGATGAAAATTACCTTGCATCATTGAAAGTATGCATCTTATAATTGGAATTATTTTGGAGTTAACTTGAATTCTATAGAAAACTACCTCACACCTAGCTTCCATTTCTTTTTTCTAAATCATAAATGTAGCACAGACTTCTCAGCTGCATCCTGCTCTTCTGCACTTGCAATGTTGACTGTAGTTTCTTGCAGTCTGGGCACTGGGAATCTGCTTGCGAACTCAGCCCTTCCCTCTCTGGCATTTGTGTTTTAGAGTTAGAGGAGCAAAGAGTGACAGGTGCAGTGGAAATACCTTACTATGTAGTTACCAGGGTAGAGAAGATGACAGTAACTGCTGAGGCAGGGGCTCTGGAGACCGGCGTCTGGGGAGATGAGTCTGTGCTGACGCAGGGGGTTGTGGCTGGCTGAGTGGAGCAGGAAGTCTATCTGGGGCTGCGCTGTCTGGTGGCTGTCACCTTGGGCTGTTTGGTCCTTGGATGGAATGGGTGAGATGAGGAACTGAGTTTTTTATTTGTGTTTTATTGTCATTAAGTTCAGTTCTTAGAGTGTTAAGCATCCTTGGAGCAACTTGGATATATTACTTTTGCTTCTTAATTTTATGTAATCTAAATACAGGTAAGTATTTTTGAGTAAAATTTTATATCTGAATTAGATGTACAGGTGTAATATGAGAAAAGATTGTCAAGTATCTCCGTTTTTTTATGTGACTACATGCTGAAGTGATCTTTCGGATATGTTGGGTTCAGTAAAATATGCTGTAAAGCTAATGTCACCTGTAGCTTTTTCTCCTCCTTGAATGTGACTTCTAGGAAACTTAGAATTTCACATGGGGTTCATATTTTTCTTGCAGACAGCACTGGTCTAGAAGAGAGCAACATTGTAACATTTTAATTTTTTTCTTTCATGGTTATAATCCAAGATCCCATTACATGGACTGGGATTGTGAAATCTGTTTATTGTTTCTAAAATGAACAATGTAAGATTGAATCTCAGGGTTCCTAAATTGTCAATGTTAGATAATTTTCCTGTGGCATAATTTGCTGTAGTGCAGGGGAGGTGGGGGAGGTTTGCACATGAACATTTATAACCTTTTTCACTTATTTTACTTTTTTTTTTTTTGAGTTAAAGTCTCATCCTGTTGGTCAGGCTGGACTGCAGTGGCACCATCACAGCTACCACAGTCTCGACCTGATGGGCTTAGGCGATCCTTCTGCTTCAGCCTCCTGAGTAGCTGGGAGTACAGATGGGCGTCCCTCCAAGTTGCCCAGGCCAATCTTGACCCTGGGCTCAGACAGTCCTCTCACCTTCGCCTCTCAAAGTGCTGGGGTTGCATGCGTGAGCCACAGTACTTGGCCAGAGTAGAGTGAATCTAGCTGTGATTGGCTTGTCTGGGGGAGAGAGACGTGCACAGTGCTCTTGGGTTTCTGGTTTGAGTGTTGGGTTGAAGGTATTTTTAACAGAGACACCAAAGGTAAGTGTTCAAGATGGACAGGGCAGCAGCAAAGCTGCTGGAGGGAGAGGACGCTGCCATCCACTGGGTTATGAATGTTTTGTTTTTGAATGTTTACAGGTAGTTGGTGGGGGGTTTTAAAAGCCATAGAAATCTCTCTGCCTGGTCCATCTCTGTCAAGGACCTGCCATCTGTCACTGGAGGTGACTGTGATACCCTTCCACCTTGTCCTGTGTGTATTTTTTCTCTTGTTATTTATTCTCCACAAAGTATCTAACGTGTCCCTTTAAAACACAGATCCTGTTTTCTTTTTCAAATGAAGTAGCTTCCTGTCTGAATTGAATTTCAGCTGTGTTGTGGACCACAGGTCTCTGATGTCTCTCTGTCCACAGTACCTTACCACGTTCCTCACTGACCTTCTCTTAGATTTTTTTATAAAAGAGCCTTTCCTAGAAGAATTTTACATTGCCTCTTTTCATTCTTGTGACTTTGTGAGTATATGATACTTATCTTCTTGTACCTACATTTTTCTCATCTTCAATATTTATGCAGTGTTTGGCATTGTGTTGAGCCAATCCGAGAAGAATTTTAGGAGAAAAAATAGAGTAACAGTATGGATACAGGAGATTTTCTGGCACCAGTTAAAGTTTGCGGGTGTGAGTTCCTGATGGCTCACTTGCTCAGGGTGTATTTGTCGAGCCTTTTTGTCTCTGCCTGTGCACGTACTAGTGAAGAAAATAGACTTCATTCCTGCCCTCTTTGGGCATGGAGTATATGGATGGGAGAAAGCAGGTGAGGAGCTTCTTGGCTCTACCAAGTCCCTGAGGGCAGGGCATGAGGAGTGGGGAGCTCAGTGTTGAGTAGGGTTTGGTGGAAGTGTGTGCCCTTTCTAAAGAGAAAGAAGAGGGAGTTGGGAGGGCACGTGGGAGGCAGGCGTCCTACTCTGAGACTGGCCTGGTGAGAGAAGACCTGCTTCTAACAGTTGAAATAAAATGTACAGGTGAAACCACAGTGTATGCTGTGTGTTGGCTACACCAAGTACAGTGGTGGCCGGTGCTGGTGAACCCTCAGACACTAAGACCAGAGGACCTGAGAGTAAATTCAGAGGCCTGCCCAGGGTCTCTCCTGGAAAGTTGCCTGTATCCTGAGTTTAAATGAAAGCTGCTGGCTTTAAAGTCTCCTGTGTTTTCCTCTTGCATCTTTTCTTAATGTTGGTGTGCATCAAAGAGAAATGAGTAGCAACAAACATGGGACCACTTGGCTGCTTTGGTAGCTTGGCAGGAAATGCCCGGAAGGGCTTCTCTAAGACGGGCCACTCAGGTTCACTGTCGAAGTGGTCATCCACAGGCTGTTCTTATGTGATTATTGTGCACAGGTCTACACGCTCTGACAACCCAGGATGTCAGTTCTAGGAATTGAGCTACGGCTGAGATTTGTAGGAGAAATAATTCAGTAAAATTGTGTGTGTGATGACGGGAGCACTAATCCCCTGACAGGTTTTGTTAAACGAAGCAGGTCTTCCACCAACCTGGCATGACAGTCTCTTGAAAACATTGGGAGGGGAAAGAGCATGTTAATAGTCTGAAAAAACGTTAGTTCCTAAAACATTTCTCTGCCTTGGTCTTTTCCTGTGTATGAGCCAGCGATTATCCAGATATTATGGAGAGTTCTGCAGGGCTCTTAGCTTCCCTCTGCCTATCCTTTTTCAGTCGCTTCCTTCATAGCAGTCTTTGAGTTGTTACTTATTACTGCTGGATTGCATGCATTATAGTAGGGATTTTACAGACCTCCTATAAAATAGACTCTGTTTGCACTTCTGGAATTTTTTTTTTTGAGTTGGAAAAAAAGACTGGAGTGCTGTGGCATGCTCATGGCCACTGCATCCTCAACCTGTGGGACTCTGGCGATCCTTCCACCTCAACCTTTCAAGTAGCTGGAACTACAGGTACATGCCACCACGCCTGGCTAATTTATTTATTATAGAGAAGAGGTCTCACCATGTTGCCAAGGCTGTGATCTTGAACTCATGGGCTCAGGCAATCCTCTCACCTCACCCTCCCAAAGTGCTGGGATTATAGGCGTGAGCCACTGCAACTGGCCCTGGAATTTTACAATGATGATTTTTAAATGTTTTCTAATCAGATTAACTTTTTTTCTTTTAGTTACATGGTAGAACATATATAGTGGTTCCTGCATTTTGATTTATGTCTTCATTTGTGAAATATACCAAACATATTCTGTTTAATATCTTGGGCTGTATATTTTCTATATAGTAAGTGCGAGTTAGGAAGAAGGCCACCGTACGCATGCCACCATATGCATGCCACCATGTCTTGGACCCTCTGCAGACACATTTGTTGTGCCATTTCTCTTCTTGACCTTGGAGATGCTGAAAAGTTGGGAGATAAATGTATTAATGCAACAATTGGAAAGAATTTTCAAAATTTTCAAGTTTGAATATGGGGTAATTTTGAGTTAACTCAAATTTTAATACTTCTAACAACATGTTAAAGTGTAATATATCTTCTAAGTGCTTTTAAAGCACAAATAAACAGAATTAAGTCATGGATCCAACAGTGATTTTTCTTGTATAGCTAATCTAGAGTGTGTGAAATATAGGTATTTTTAAATACATTTAATAGAACCATGGTTAAATTTTCTGTCCTTAGTATACTAGCGTGGAGGAAGAGGGGGTGGTGTTTTAAAGACTATTAATTAGTTGTTTGAGCTTTTTTTGTTTTGTTTTTTTGAGTCAGGATCTTACTCTGTTGTTTAGGCTGAAATGCAGTGTGGCATGATCATGGTTCACCACAGCCTTGACCACTAGGCTCTGGTGATCCTTCTGTTTCAGCCTCTGGAATAACTGGGACTACAGGCATTTACCAGCACACCTGGCTTTTTAAATTTTTTGTAGAGACGAGGTCTTGCTATGTTGCCCAGGCTGGTCTCGATCTCCTGAGCTCAAGTGATCCTCTGACCTTGGCCTTTGCAAGCGCTACAGTTACAGGCATCAGCCACCTTCCTGGCCTCAACTACTTTTATAGCATTTTCTTATACTTTGTTTTCTGGAATTCCACATCTTTACCATTTTTCTTGGTCTTTTCAACTCTTTATCATCCTTTCTGTACTTAGCGCCTCCCTTTACTCAGGCTTTCCTTCGGAGGCCTGCTGTTTTAGCGTGTTGCTGTCTGTTTCAACAGTGTAGCAAAGCTACACCTTTGGGATCACAGTGCTCCTCTGGGTTAGACATACTCTTGGCTGGATTATCATTAAGTGCACGCGATTCCTTGTGCCAGTTCCCTGCAGTGCTTCTGTCCGTCCTGTGATGGTTTTTTCTTCTGGGTAGTGTACATGAGTGCCTGTGCAGGAGTTCTGCAGTGAGCTTACAACATGTATGTTCAAATGCTAGTATGATGTGGACGTTGTATGCTGTTACACAAGCTACGACGCTAACACTGTATTTGGCCAACAAAATAAAATGTTTAAAATATATATATATAGGGCCCATATGTGACTCATAAGAGATTGCACTCCTGTTCCATTTGTGAGGTGCCCAGGCTGGTGTAGCTCGATGGGCACTGGATTATATATACGCTCCAGGAATTCAGGCCCTTCTGCCTCCCAGCAACTCCAGGAGGCTGGTAAAGACTGGAGGGCAGCTCGGCAATTATGAAACAGTACCAGAAAGGCCAGGGGAGAAGAAGGCAGCATCAGGAGGGCAGAGCACCTTCAAGTCTCAAGGTGTGCCTTGTGTACCTGCAGTCAGAGGCAGGCAGCCGGTGGGAGAGGGTCAGGAGCATGGGAAGGTGGTCTGTGTGGGAGCCTCGCCCTCAGTAAAGCACGTGCTGTGTTAAGGTCAGTTCTGGATCCCATGGTACGTTTTTAGAAATTACCTGCTGGGTGTTCAGTTTAGTAACAGTGCTGGGTACACTTGGGTGGTGTGAAACCTGTTGCCCCAGATCAGGGTGTTTCAGGGAATTTGGCTAAGAGAAATGAATATAAGATAAAGTAATTGGGAAGGATTTTGATAGGATGAGGGAGAATGCTCTTTTTTAGAGGTGGGAGGATTAGATGGCCATTCGGAACAAAAGCAGGTAGGAATGATCTTAATGAGGGCGTTTGCCATTTCCAGGGTGAAGATCCCAGGGCTCATCTTCAGGTGAGTTAGGTCTGTTTTTGGAAGCGACTGTGATCAGAGAAGGTCCACCATGGACAAAGACTGGCAGCCAACAGAGGTGCACCCGTTGGCAGGAGCCCGGATCAGCCTAAAAAACATAAGAGTTTATTCTAATCAGGAGTCACTAGGCAAGAGAGTGACAGCAGCCAGGTTCTCATTTCAGATACCTCATGGCTTGGGCAGGATGGATTTGCGCGTCCCAGGCAAGCAGGAGGGAGAGCAGCAGGAGCAAGGAAGGGCAGGCGTCGGCCCTGGGGCTCAGTGGGATGGCGTTCTGTGGAGAAAAGGCCAGGGCGGCTGAATCTGAAAACAAGTGACAGGAACTTCACCCAGTTGTAGGAGGAAGCGGGGACGGATTCAGGCCCTCTACCTTTAGAAAGGAAGTTCTGCGCTTGAAGTCCTCATGCTTAGGGAAGAGGTCCCGGCTGGGGAGTTCTGATTATCAGCAGTAAAGGAAGCAACAACTGGTAGACGAAAATGCGAGACATAGAGCAGTTCACCGATGCAAAGCAGGTGTGTTGGGCTGGACATTCCCTGCACATCTGTAGAGGGAGCACTGTCCTGTGGACACAGCTACATCTTAAAGCCCCGTGGAACGTTGCAGTTGCACCCATTAGTTACAGAAATGTGCACGCCTCAGACGTGGACATTTGTTAAAGATGGTTTCATTTGCATTTGGTCAGTGGCCACCGTGAGAATATGGAAGCCACAGGTGGTCTGTTTTTCTCTCTTATTTCTCAAGCTTAAAAGCTACACTGGTCTACAGTGATGGCCCGTCACTGTAGCCTGTGAGATCTAGGATGCATGAACACCTCATAAAAATTAACCCACCTTCAAATACGATTTGTAGGTAAACTGTATTTTTGAGTTTTGAATAATAATGCGTATCTGCTACATAGGACTTCAAATACAAAATGGCACAAGTGAAAGTAAGCTTCTGTATGCCTACCAGCCACTAGCCTCTCTGTGTGCAGCTATTGTTACTAATTTCTTGTGTATCCTTCCAGGAGTTTCTATGTATTCATAGTCATATTTGTGTATGCAACCTTTTTTCAGTATTGTTTCTTCACAGAGGGCTTTTTAGACATTTTTTCCAGTTTACTCCCCCAATGAAATTTTGACAACTCACATACCTGCTTATATTCTGTGAAGTATATCTGTAATATGTGTCCTTCATCCATAAGATTTTTTTGTCCTCTCCCTCCTTGAAACTGATTGTCTACCCCTTGGGAGAGACATTGTCCTGCTGAGACTCCAAGATGTAGAGCGGTGTTGTGGTAGGTAGTAGGGAAGGTTTTTCCTGAGTGAAATGGCAAATTATTAGAGAAACTCGAGCCCAGTGGTGATGTGATCTAGTTTATGTTTTAGAAAAGAGTGTTTGTAGCTACTCATGGAGAGTTGGCTAGAGAAGAGCTAGGACTGAAGTGGACAGACCAGTTGGGCCCCTAAGGAGAGGCAATGGTGACTGGTGGTGACCCAAGATAAAGTGTGTCTGTCTGTAATATCGGTGGGCGGTCCGGACGCAATTTCAGGGAAGAAAACATTGGGATGTGAGAAACTCGAGTCTGGTTTTTAACCTTGAGCTCTTTTTAAGTTTTCTGGTTTTCATTCATTTAGGTATATAAGTAGATGGTCACAAAAGGGCACAGTTTAGAAACTCAAGAACTCCAGAATTACTTCAGCATCCCTAGTCTCCGTGGGAGCAGGGCCCTGGGCTTTGTGCCCTCTGTCCTGGCCTTTTGGCCAAGAGTCTGCATCTGTCTTAGCACCTGGATGCTTTGAGTTGCATTCTCATGCTGCTTCTGTGAGATAAAATGGTTCTTCTCTGACACGTTGTCTTCAGGCCTTTGGGGATGTGACTTCAGACTCAGGCAGGTTGTCCAGGATTGCACTGGAGTTAGTAGCAGAGTCAGAGTTGGATTTTTTTTTTAGTTGGAGTCTCACTCTGTCGCCCAGGCTGGAGTGCAGTAGCATGCTCCTGGCCACCACAGCCTTGACCTGCTGATCGCCGGCGATCCTTCTACCTCAGCCTTCCAGGAAGCTGGAGCTACAGGTGCGCGCTACCACACCCAGCTAATTTTTTAATTTATTGTAGAGATGAGGTCTCACCATGTTGCCCAGGCTGGTCTTGAACCCATGGGCTCAGGCAATCCTCTTGCCTCAGCCTCCCAAAGTGCTGGGATTATATGCTTGAGCCACTGCGCCCAGCCAGAGTTAGATTTCTTTAGACCACATCGTGTAACCTGAAAGTCGAGTGTATTCACTGCAGAATTATGGGGAGTGCTTTAATGAGCCCTGATTGTGACTGAAAATGGGAAACAGCATATGTGTTATAAAAAAGGAATTCCTGGAAGAGCATATACCCCTTAAGGAGGTACTGCTAGGTCTTGCCAAGGCCTCTGGAGGCCGGGGCAAGGAACTGGAGCACTTGCCGATGGGGGTGTTGCCTTCACGAGGGCTGTGGAGCGAGACAGTTGAGATGGGACACTTAGCACTGCAGTTATGGTTTTTCTTACACCTGGTTTTTGTGTCATCTATTAATCTGGTTTGTACAGACTAAGTTTCTCAAACCTTGTGGTAACCAATAAACAGAATTTTGTACATGTAAAAAATGTGACTCATGCCTGTAATCCCAGTGCTTTGGGAGGTTGAGGTGGGTGGATCACTCGAGTCTAGGAGTTCAAGACCAGCCTTAGCAATATAGCAAGGCCCTCCCATCTCTACAAAAAAACTATAAAAATTAGCTGGACATGGTAATACATACCTGTAGTCTCAGCTACTCTGGAGGCTGATGTGGGAGCCCAGGAGGTTGAGATTGTAGTGAGCCGTGATCATGCCCCTCCACTGCAGCCTGGGTGACAAAGTGAGATGCTGTCAATGAATCAATGAATGAAAGAATTCTAACCCTTCACCCTTAAAAAAAAGTGACTTTTTTTTAACTTCTCTGTTTAGACTTCAGCTCCTCTTTAGAAAAAGTGTTGTCACAGTTGGGCGTGGAAGCTCACGCCTATAATCCCAGCACTTTGGGAGGCTGAGGTGAGGGGATTGCCTGGGCCCATGGGTATGAGACCAGCCTGGGCAACTTGGCAAGACCTCATCTTTACACTAAAAAAAAATTAGCCGGGCGTGGTAGCGCATGCCTGTAGTTTCGGCTACTTGGAAGGCTGAGGCAGAAGGATTGCCTGAGCCTAGCAGGTCGTTGTTTGCAGTGGCTGTGAGCATGCCACTGCCTCCAGTCTGGGCAACAGAGTGAGACTACAGCTCAAAAAAAAAGAAGTGTTGTCATTCTGTGTTAGGACAAACCATGTAATGATCTTAATATATTCTTATATAAATAGAGTTGTTAGGATCAACTTCTAATTTAGAAGTAGTGTTCCCTGTAAGTAGTACATGCCAGATGGGGCCCTAAGAAGGGATTCTGACTGGTGCTATCATCATGCCTCATCACTGATTTTGGTTGCATTCATTCTCCCCTACAAATTTAAACAGATGATAAACTCATAACAGTGACATTTGAGTTATTTTCCCCTAGTACAGCGTTCTGGTATTACTTAGTGTGCATGAATGTATAATGGATTCCGCAAGGAATGGTTACATGTTATCCGGAAAGTGACTCCCACCCTCCTCCTTCCTTCCACCCCAGCAATGCCCAGCAACTGCCAGTCCTTCCCTTGTGCAAATGTGACTAATGTTCAAGGCTTTCTTATGTGTGAGAACATGCAGCATTCAGTTCTCTGTTTCTGTGATAGTTCACGTAGTATGATTGTCTCCAACTCCATCCAATTTGACGTGAAGTCCATGATTTTGTTCTTTATGGCAGCTTAGTATTCCGTTGTTTATATCTCACACTTTTTTTATCCAGTCCACTTTTGATGAACAGTAGGGCCGGTTCCATGTTTTTGCCATTGTGAATAGTGCAGCAATATCTTTTGTAGAATGATTTATGTTCCTCTGGGTTTATTCTCAGGAGTGGGATTGCTGGATCATATGGAAGGCCAGTTTTTAGTTGTTTTAGGAATCACCACACTGTTTTCCATTGAACTGCTTTCTGTTGAACTAGCTTTCTCTTCCACCAGCAGTGTTATAGAAGTGTCCCCTTTTCTCTGCACCCATCTATTGTTTTTTGACTTATTATTGATAGTCATTCCTACCCAAGTTAGGTGGTATGTCATTGTAGTTTTGATTTGCATTTCTCTGATGGTTAGTGAGGCTGAGCATTTTTTCATGTGTCTATTGTCTGCTTGTATGTCGTCTTTTGAGAAGTGTTTGTTCATGTCCTTTGCCCACTTTGTAATGGGATTGTTTGTTTTTTTCCTTTCACTTCATTTGAGTTCCTTGTAGATCCTGGATGTCAGGCATAATTTGCTTAAGTAGATGCATAATTTGCAAATATTTTTTCCCATTCTGTGGATTGTCTCTGTACTCTCTTGATGATTTCTTTTGGTGTACAAAAACTTTTCAGTTTGATGAGGTCCCAGTTGTCTATCTTAGCTTTTTATGGCATTTGGTTTTGGGGACTTGGTCAAAAACTCATTGCCTACTCTGATGTGCATAAGGATGTTTTCTTCATTTTCTTCTAGGATTCTTATATTTTGAGGGTTTACGTTTAGGTGTTTGATCCATTTTGAGTTGGTTTTTGTATAGGTAGGTGTCCAGTTTCATTCTTTGGCATGTGGTCAGTTTTCCCAGCAAGTAAGGTGCTATTTTTAACCCTTTGTACTGTGAGATATCTCGGGGATCACCTGCCAGCAACTCGACCACACTTTTTTATGAAAC
>CAUYQG010280066.1:0-13153 GCA_963574415.1 Tarsius wallacei | reverse complement strand
ACCGAGCCCGGCTTACTTTGAGCTTTTTCTGTGCCAGATGACTTTTTAAATAAATCTCCATCTAGGGTCTCCTTTAGTCCTGACAGTGAATGGCTGTCCCTATTTCGCAGATGACAGCATATGCATTCGAGAGCAGTATCTTGACTGGGCATGGTAGCTGACACCTGTAACCCCAGCACTTTGGGAGGCCAAGGAAGGAGGATTGCATGAGACCAGGAGTTTGAGACCAGCCTGGGAAACAGTGAAACCTTGCCTGTACCAAAAAAAAAAAAAAAAAAAAGCTGGGTGTGGTGGCAGGTGCCTGTAGTCCCAGCTACTCGGGTGGCTGAGGTGGGAGGATCACCTGAGCCAGGGAGGTCGAGGCTGTGGTGAGCCATGTTTGTGTCAGTGCACTATAGCCTGGGCAACAGAGCAAGACCCTTACTGAGAAAGAGCGAGAGAGAGAAAGTACCTTGTCTGATGTCCCCCTGCTAGTAACTTAGCAATATCTACCTGGCTAAATTGTCTACAATAAGCATGTGCTATTTTGGTAAAATCAGAACAAATATTAATTCTAAAAATGTTAATTTTAAAAAGGAAAGAAAGATCAGAAACTACTGTATAGATTGAATGGCACCCGTCCAGGATGGGGCCCTGGCCAGAAAGGAGCTCCCGGGCAGAGGTGAGTATTTCAAGGGCCTGAGTCTTTGTGGGACACTGAACACCCTAGGAGGCTGTATTGAGAACGGTGTCCGGTGACTGCCCTGGTCCAGGGGCCAGCACATTACAACCAGTGACCACTGGGGGCACTGACCGCAGGCTGTTGGCTCCATAGGGGCCAGGACCTATCTGTCCTGAGCTTGGCGGTGTTCCCAGGACCCCACGCAGCACGAACACCCAGGAACGTGCGTTCCTTGAGCCGAGGAGTGGATGAATGAAGTCAGAAGCCTGTGGCCACACCGAGGAGGGGTTTGGGGCTCTCGGGCGGGAAACAGCACAGGCACAGCTGCCTCCCCTGGGGGCTTCGAAGCCCCCCACTCACTGTGGAGAAGCACCAGCACCCCCACCCCCGCCCTCTTTTGCTGCAGGTCCTCGTTGCGCTTTCCAGACCTGGAGGAGCCCTGAGAAGTGGCCTCGTGCTACGTTCTCCACTGGGATTTATAACTTCTCCCCCCAAGTAACCTTTTCACTCTGATGAGCCGAGAACTCATCACTGTGGAGGACGTGAAGCAAGACCACGGTACGAAGGGACAGAACTCCGCTCTGCCCCTCGGCTCCACCGTCAGAACCATCAGGGCTGGCGTGTGGCTGTGATTCCAGGGTCTCGGCCTCCTCTGTGGCTCTTTGCGTGGTCGGCGTCCTGCACGCGTGTGCAGTCTTGTCAGCGGCTGGCGTTATGTCACGTCCCTCAAAGTCCAGGTGGATATTCCAGAATGTGGGGATTTCCGACAGACCAAACGGGTCTTGCGGTCTGAGGAGCCCCCCGGGACTGGAGGGAAGGATGGCAAAGGAAGAATCGGACACTGGCGGTCCCCGACCCCCGCCCCAGCACAGACAGTTCCTGCTGCTTTGAGATACTGGGGGCCACCTGCAAATGCGATCGCACAGGAGAGTCCTCTGCTGCTAAGAGGTCTGGCCCGTCGTCTAGAGAGGAGGTGTTCAGCACCCACCATGTGTCAGGGACCAGGGCCGGTGCGCGCTGTCTGCGGAAGAGCAGGTGGGCTCCTCCAGGGGATGTGGGGGAGACGGCCTCTGGGAGGTGACCTCAGAGAGAGGCCAGAGGGACGAGGAGAGAAGTGAGAAGGCCAGAGGGAAGAGGCGGGGCAGAGGCCTGGCCGTCAGTTTGGCCTGAGCGGGAGGAGCAGTCTGCAGGGTGGGCAGAGCCAGGTCCCAAGGGCCATGGCCAAAGGTGAGCAGAGGGTTTTAAGCAGGGGAGGGAGGACGTGACCAGATTCACGTCCCCAAATGCCGCTGCGGCTGTGGGGTGGAGGCTGGGGTTCTGCCCAGACTCTGCAAATCCGGCCTCCCGGAGCACGGCTCTGGCGGGACCCTGCCCTCTTTCCTCCCCAGTGCACCCCCGCACCCCCACCCCCCTGTCTCTCTCCCGGGAGCCAGGCCCAGCAGTCGGGCCACAGGCCAAGGCCTCCTGGCACCAGGGGTCTGGGGAGGTCGGGGACTGCCTGCCCTCACGGCAGGGAGACGGAACAGCAAATCCCTTTCCTGGCCGGGCTGGGGGCCTGCCTGCCCTGTCTGGCCCCGGTGGCATCCTGCCCTGTTCCAGGGCATCTGCCAAGGCCAGGCTGACCGTGTCCTGCCTTGCTCAGCCTCCCAGTGACCTCAGTGTCACGGCATGTGAGGACCACAGCTCACTGGGCGTCCAGGTCAGACTGGAGCAGGAACCGAGCCCCTCCCCTCAGCAATGCCCCACAGCAGCCTGGCCCCGCGTGCTCAGACTCAGCCCCTGCCCAGGGCTGCGAAGTCCCCTGCCAAGGGCCACACAGACCGCTGGTGGAGCAACTTGTCTGCAGAACAGTGCTTGGCAGGTCCCGTGTGACCTCGTCCTAGGCACTAGGCCTCAGCCCCTGGGGGATCCCCGTCCCTGGGTCAGAGGAAGGGAGGAGGGGAGGGTGTTCCAGCCAGTGGGAACAGCGTATACTAAGTCCTAGATGGAACAGTGTGTAAAAGAAAATTTATTTTGTAATGGCTTTATTCAAATATAATTCATAGGCCGGGCACGGTGGCTCATGCCTATCGTCCTAGCACGTTGGGAGGCTGAGGTGAGAGAACTGCTTGAGTCCAGGAATTTGACACCAGCCTGGGCAACACAGCAAGACCTCATCTCTACACAGATAAAAAAATTAGCCAGGCGTGGTGACATGCCCCTGTAGTCCCAGCTACTTGGGAGGCTGAGGCAGGAGGATTCCCTGAGCCCAGGAGGCTGAGCCATGATTGCACTGCTGCAAGAGATATAATTTGCATCCTGTACAATTGACCCATCTGAAGAGTGCGATTTGATGGTTGTCAGCATATTCAAGAGTTGTGTAGCCATCACCACAGTCACTTCTGGAACAAGTCATTCCCTCAGAAAGGAGCCCTGTCCCCTTGGTTTCAGCCCCCAACCCACGGCAGCCACCAGTCAGCTTTCTGTCTTGATAGATCTCCCTGTTCCAGACTTTTCCTATCAATAGAATCATACAGTATGTGAGCTTCTGCATCTGGCTTCTTGGCATAACGGTCAAGGCCCGTCCATGCTGCAGCCTAATGTCCGAGGTGTGTGTCAGTGCCGACCCCTTCCCACGCCTGGGTAAAACTCCATGACACAGGCGTGCCACATGTAGTCTGTCCGTTCATCAGGGAGGATGTTTGGGCTGTTTCTCCCTTCTGCCCGTCGTGGATAATGCTGCTGTGAACATTCACGTGCAAGCACTTGTGTGTTCGCATGTTCTCATTTCTCTTAGGCATACCCTGCGAGTAGAACTGCTGGCTTCATGGGAGCTCTATGCTTACCTTTTTGAGGTACTGCTAGACTTTTATGAAATATGGTGCATTTTTTTTAAAGACAAGGTGTTGCTTTGTCACCAGGCTCACAGCTCACTGCAGCCTCAACCTCCTGGGCTCAAGTGATCCTCCTGTCTCAGCCTCCTGAGTAACTGGGATTACAGGCATGCACCACCACGTCTGACTAAATCATTTTTGGTGAAGATACGATCCTGCTGTGTTGCCCAGGCTGCTTTCAAACTCCTGGCCTCAAATGATCCTGCCTCAGCCTCCCAAAGGACTGGGATTATAGGTATGAAACACTATGCCTGCCTAATTTGTAAATTTGTTTTTGTAGAGATGGGGTCTCACTATGCTGCTCAGGCTGGTCTCAAACCCCTGGCCTCAAGCGAGCCTCCTGCCTCAGCTTCCCCAAGTGTTGGGATTACAGGTATGAGCCACCATGCCGGACAGAAATAGTGAATATGTGTGTGCGTGCTTTTATTTATACGTCCGTGTTAAGTACGTGGACACAGTCGTGAACGTGTCTGACTGTCAAATCACCCTCCCACAACAGTCGTTGCGACCGTTTTGCTCCACATGCTGCGCTGGCTGGGAAGGGCATTCCTGGCAGGGGCACCAGTATGGGCAAGGCCGAGAGGCAAGAGCAAGGGAAGGAAGCAGGCTCTCCCTCTCCGAAAGCAGCTGGTCCCCAGCAGGCCCCGCCAGCCTGCCATGTCTCCCTCCTGCCCACGGCACCTCATGCAAATCACATGCAAATCTCCCCCTCCCATCAGCCCCGGGCACCCAGAGGAGAGGGAAATATTCGCGACTGGGTCCTTCCCTTCATTAATTTCCGCACCGGAGTACATTACTCATGGATAATTAAGAGTGAGCTATTAATACAACATTTAATATTCAAGTGCAGCCAAGAGGAGAGAACTGTAAGTCACAGAATCCGATTCGACAAGACATGGCGGTTTAGCGGTGAGATATTTTTTTGCCTCTCAGATGCTCAGGACTGCTTGCATTGAGATGTGGGTCCGGGCACTTCGAGGACTGAGGGACTATGGAGAGGTCTTAAGAAACCTGGAAACCCACTGGAAAGGTCCAGGGGAGACGGCCAGCCGGTCCCTACATCCACAAGTGAAGCTGTCTCCGTGGGCATGTCCAGAGCTAGGAGGAGTCCCCTCCATCCCTTGGCTGGTAGGGCACTGATGGCAGGGAGCCTGGGCAGAAGCAGAGACAAAGGAAGAAATGGCCAGGTTTGGTGGCTCAGCCTGTGATCCCAGCACTTTGGGAGGCTGAGGCGAGAGGATTGCCTGAGCCAGCAGGTTCAAGACCAGCCTGGGAAACATAGTGGGGTCTCAATGCTACCAAAAAAACCCCCCAAAACTTATCCGGGTGTGGTGGTGTGTGCCTATAGATCCAGCTACTTGGGATGCTGAGGCAGAAGGATCCCCTGAGCCCAGGAGGTAGAGACTGTGGTGAGCCATGATTGTGCCACTGCACTCCAGCCTGGGTGAGTGAGACTCCGACTCAAAAAAAAAAAAAAATTACCACTCGGGCATGTATGCAGAAATATAAATAAAAGGGTGCGTGCACACACACACATATTCACTATTTCTGCCATGCATGGTGGCTCACACCTGTAATCCCACCACTTGGGGAGGATTGCTTGAGGCCAGGGGTTTGAGACCAGGCTGAGCGATATAGTGAGACCCCATCTCTACAAAAGAAATTTTAAAATCAGGCAGATGTGATGCCTCATATCTGTAATCCCAGTACTTTGGGAGTCTGAGGCGGAAGGATCGCTTGAGGCCAGGAGTTTGAGGCCAGCTTGGGGGAGGAGGAGGAGGAGAGAAGGAAGACCAAGAAGAAGGAATGGGGAAGTGTGATGGCGTCTGTCCACACCCAGGGGTGGGGCGGGGTGGGGCGTGGGGCGGCTGGTTCTGGCCACCCACAGCTCAGGTCAAGGGACTGCCCCAGCTCTCTTCCCATGCGCCTTGAAAACAAGAACCGGCCTGTGTCTCAGTCTCACTAATCTCCAGGGTCTGACACAGAAAGCAAGTTCGATAAATAGGGAGGGATGGAGCCCAACGTCTCTGAACACCCTTCGGGCCTCAGTTTCCAGAGCCATAAAAAAGCAGGATCTTTGAGGCATAGCCTTTAAGGGCCAGTTCCTGCCTTCCTGCCTTGAGAGGGTCAGTGCATGCGGCACGCGGCAGGGCCTCTTGAACGCCATCAGCCGCCAGCCACGGAGGCCAGGGCGTGCGCAGATGGCAGCGCTGGGTCCCATCCCGGGTCCTGCCCACCTCGCTGGGGCTCCAGCTCCTTGACTGCAAAGTGGGGAGAGGCTGTCCCCGGCCATCCAGGGCGGACGCACGGCAAGGGCTTCACCGTTGTGAGTGGTGCCGGTCGGTGACTGTGCCTGCTGCAGGTGCGTGGTCTTGTGGTTTTGGTGGCAGGTTTTGCGGTGAGCACAGGGGGTGGTCCCGGGTGAGGTGGGCCTGTGGGCAGGGCTGTGGAACCCGAGGAAAGCCTGCTCTTGGCCGGGCACGAGCTGGGCTCACCCACAGATACATGGACCGTCGAACTCTCACAGGCAGCCTGAGAGACACCAACATGGTCCTCCCTCCCACAGGTGAGGCTGGGGAGGCCCAGAGACGCGAGGCCCCTGCCCAAAGGCACCCAGCAGGGTCTGGGTCTCCCGGAAGCTCTGCCTCCAAGGCCTGCACTGTCCTCTTTGGCTTGGGCCCCTCGAGTGCGTGGTGGGTGGGCGGGATTGTGGTGGCGGCCGGCTGAGGCTCCAAGTCACACTGGCCCAGCGTCGCCCGGTGTGACCCTGGGGTGTCATCCTTGCCGCCCCACCTGGGCTCCTCCTCATCCCAAAGCGGGAATGATGGTGTCAGAGCCAACCTTCCGGGGCTGTCCTGAGGGGCAGAGTCAGGATCCTCCGGCTGTGGACAGGCCCGTGGGGATTGCTGCACACGTCTTGCTGTGGGGGCGATCCCCCTGCCCATTTCGCAGAAGAAGAGACCGAGGTTTACAGAAGCAAAGCAGCCTCCAAGGTCAGAAATAATAATGGGCCTGAATCCAAAGTGAGTCTTGCCACACCCCAGCCATGGTGATATTTGTTCGTCATAGAATTGCTGGCAATACAATAGCAACCACAGTGGTACTATTACCAATTTATTCTCCTGCTGACCACTCTCTGTTACCCCCAGAATTTGTGGGTGATGTGCTTCCGGGGTCTTTCTGGGGGGGAGAAGCCCAACAAGGGACCGTGTCCAAGGTCACACGACAGGTCCGGCATGGCACCAGACCCGCTGAGAAAGCGTGACCTCTCCGAGGTACCGTGGACTGTGTCCGTGCTTGCCTCTGAAGCTTGCGTATGGCGAGGGGATGCCCTTCCTCAATTCATCAGCTCACTAGAAACTCAGTGGGTGCCTGCCCGTCTCCTCTGCGTCGGGCACTGATGCGGCCGAGGTGAGCTCTCTGGCGCTCCTGCACTCCCGGAGCTCCGGATCCGCCGGGAGGGGGTGGGGTGGGGTGTGGGGGAAGAGCTCAGGCTCACATGATGAGGTGGGCTGAAGACGCACAGCCCCCGACTCGCACTGGCAGCAAGCGTGTGGCAGCCGACCTGGCCCGCGTGTTTCCTGGGTCTCATGGGAACACCCATCAAACAGTTCCTGGGCCTGACATTATGACTCCCGTTTTGCAGGCGAGGAGACCGAGCTCAGCTCAGAGTGGGCACAGCCTTGCCTGAGATCGTGCAGCCAGCCAGGGGCTAGAGTGGCATCTGGCACCTCGCAACTGCTTTCTCTTTGTGAGTGGTAGGGCCTTCTGCATCCTAAGGCGTCGGACGCCCACAGCCGCTGCAGGAGGCAGTGCGGGTCTGGCTCTTGTGCTACAGACGAGGAGGTGACAGGTTAAGTGACTGAGGTCACCCTGTCATCCCCTCGGCCTGGGTCTGAGGGCCGGACTGTTTGGCCCTGAAGCCAAGCTCTTCCCTGCTGGACTCCCGATGCCACAGCCTCCCACCCCTCCCCTCTGCCCCTCCCTTCCATCCCTCCCTCCATTCGAGGACCAGGCCTCTCTCCCTGCTCCTCCTTCCCTCCTCCACCCTTCCCTCCCTTCAGTCCGTCCATCTGTCCATTCGTGAGTCCATCTTCCCTTCCGCCCTCTCTCCCTCCCTCCCTTTCATCCATCCAGGAGTCCATCCTCCCCGCTCCCTCCCTCTCTGCCTCCCTCCTTCGCCCTTCCACCCGCCCATGAGTCCCTCCTCCCTCCCTCCACTCATCCACCTGTCCTTCTGCCTCCATCCTTCCACCCACCCGGCCACTGCTGCTGACACCCTCACGCTGCCCTCTGCGCCCGAGCATTACCCAGAGTGCATCAGAGTCGCTCTCAGGGTGCTCGGCCAGGCTTTGGGGGACACCTGCACATTTTCCATCTGCGGCACCTTGCTCTGGTGGACCTTCTCAGCAGTCCCACAGGAAAACCTGTTGAGTCACACCTCCCAAACTAACCCTCCAAACTTGAGAAAAAACATAGCCACCAGCCGTCTGTTTGCACAGTGAGGTGACAGACAGAAAATTGATTGCATTTACACAGATAGGAATGATTAAGCCCCAACAGCTGTCCAGGTGTCCCATGCTGCAGGGGCTGGGGCTCTCAGGGAGGCCTTCCCAGGGGAGGCTGGCCCGGAGGACCCCGGCACCTGAGGAAGGGTCCCCAAGGGGAAGCTTGGGGCGACTCCCAGCAGTCACCCCCACCTGCTCCAGCAGCCCTGCCCAGGCTGGCTCCCTGCAAATCACCAAGGAGCCGCATTTGCATACGTGCCAGCTCATTTCCATATCCCCTAGGTCTGGGGGCACGGCTGCCACAGGCTGGCTGATGGCAGTCCCTTTTGTTTGCCTGTGCCATCCAGGGAGCCGCTCCTGCCTCCTTCGAATATGGAAATGGAAAAGGAAGCCAGAAAAAAGAAAAAGGGAAGGGGGGACCCTCAAGACAAAGAGACGGGCGCCATCTGGGCCACAGGAAGGGGAGAAAACACCACTGTCTGGAGCACGGGCCCCAGGGAAGCAGGCGGCAGAGGGGCAGGGCCTCGGACTGGCTGGAGCAGAGGCGCTCATAACCGTCAGGACTGGCTCCGGGCCTGGCCTCGTCAGTTACGTGGCTCTGGGGCCTCGGGCCGGCGACCGGGAGGCTCCTGCCTCCGTTTCCCCATTTGGGAAATGGCAGTCTCATACCGGCGGCCTGTGGAGGCGCAGAGAACCCCTGGGGCCATGTGACATTGCCTGGCACGCAGTGGCCCCTGGCGCCTGCCCCTGGTGATTCCCGCTGCAGACCCCGAGGGTGGAGGGACTGCCAGGTGCACACAGGCCCTGCTGCCCACACACCCTCTTCCGTGGGACCAGCGGGTGTCCACCATGGCTCTGCCCTGTCCCTCCTCCTCCCCGGGCCTCCGTTTCCCCAGGGTAGGGGGACTCCGGCTCCAAGGGCTGGTCCCCTTTAGTTCTCGCCACTGTGTTTAGAGAGTTGCGGCAAAAGTCAAGGTGTATGGCGACAGTGATGATGATGATGATGATGGTGATGGTGATGACGGTGATGGCAGGAATATTAACGGAGTATGCAAGTGAGGACTCTGCGTTGGGCCAAGCCCTGCACTCTGCTTTCTCATTTTAATCTTTTTATTTATTTGTTTATTTTGAGTCGAAGTCTCACTCTGTCGCCCAGGCTGGAGGGCAGTGGCACGATCACGGCTCACCACAACCTCGAACTCCTGGGATCCGGCGATCCTTCCACCTCAGCCTTCCAAGTGGTCGGAGCTATAGGCACGTGCCACCACACCTAGCTAATTTTTCTGATTATTTTATTGTGGAGACAAGGTCTCGCCAAGTTGCCCGGGCTGGTCTCGAACCCGCGGCCTCAGGCAATCCACTCGCCTCGGCCTCCCAAAGTGCTGGGATGGCAGACCGAGTCACCGATTTGATTTTTGTGTGGAGACGAGGTCTTGCTATGTTTCCTGGGCTGGCCTTGAACTCCTTGCCTCAAGCAATCCTCCTGCCTCAGCTGGGGTCACAGGCACGAGCCTCTGCGCCCGGCCCTCATTTGATTTTCATAACCGCCCTGTGGCCATGTTTTCTTCCTTTTCTTTCTGCCACCTTCTGGAGGCCTTTGCCCACGGCTGCTGCCTGTTCCCCTCCCGCCCAGAAGGCCTCCCCACATCTGTGTCCACGGAGCAGCTCCAGGCCGTCGTCTAGCTTGGTCATTCCTCCCACCAAGGGTGAGGGGGCTGGCCCTGCCCTGTCTCTGTGGGGTGAGCCTTGCCGAATGGAGCCCTGGCATAGGCAGGCGTTTGCTGGGCAAGAAGGTGAGGCGCCTTGGGAGGGGGGGAGGGACATACCTGCTTGGTCCTCACCCGTCCCTGACCCTGCATCTTCTCAGTGCCTGGTCCTGACTTCACCCTGGAACTATTTAGGCCCAGTCCTCACTATCTCCCTCCATTCCCCTCATTCTTGCCTGCATGCGTGAATGTGATGCAAAGGCCCTGTGGTCCACATATCTTGGGGTCTTTCTTTCTCCCTCCTGTTCTCACGGGTTTGGTTGCATTGTGTGTGTGTGTGTGTGTGTGTGTGTGTGTGTGTGTGTGTGTATCCTTGTCCCACAAGCAGGAAAAACACACTTCAGTGCACATATGTATGTGTTCACACATGTGCAAGGGCCCTTGTGTCTCCATGGTGGTTAAGAATACAAATTCTGCCACCAGCCTACCTGGGTTCAAATCCCAGCTCTGCTACTTGCCGCCTAATCTCTCTGAGCCTCAGCTGCTCCATCTGTAAAAATGGGGATGAGAAAAGTCCACAGTCTTTTTGCGAGAATTAAATGAGGAACACACACAACATATCAAGACTAGCACTGGGCCCATGGCAAGCTCTTTGTAAGAGTTAGCTGTGGGCCGGGTTCAGTGGCTCGTGCCTGTCGTCCCAGCACTTTGGGAGGTGGAGGTGAGAGGACTGCCTGAGCCCAGGGGTTTGAGACCAGCCTGGGCAACTTGGCGAGATTATGTTTTTTTACAATAAATTTTAAAAAAGAAAAAATTTGCTGGGCGTGGTAGTGCACGTCTGTGGTTCTGGCTACTTGGAAGACTGAGGCAGAAGGATCTCCTGAGCCCAGGTGGTCGAGGCTGCGGTGGCCATGAGCGTGCCACTGCCCTCTGGCCTGGATGACAGAGTGAGACTCCGACTCAAGAAAAGAAAGGTTTGATGATGATGTGTGTGTGTGTGTGTGCACATACGTGTGTGTATGAGTAGTGCAGCAAGTCGGGTCTAGAACTTTTGTGAGCAGACACATATATTGCACTCATCCACACAAGCACATTCACACATGCCCGTGAAGACACACGTGTATGCAGGCTGGTCCGGCTGTGTTCGATGTGCCTCTGTGACTGGTCTGTGACACGCACACATGTGACGCTCAGGCAGGCCCAGGAGACAAGAGGCCTTGAATAGCCTTGAATAGTCTGTGCCTGCTCTGAACCTGTCGCCTCGGTGTTCATGAACTTGATCCATACCTTAACCCGCGTGAAGGGTCTTGCAGGGAAGTGTCACGTGCTCCCTCTGCGGGGAGTGTCAGCACTGGCCTCGAGTCCCACTCCTCTCTTAGAGTCAGAGCCATGCCCCCTGGGCAGGCCCAGAGCGACCCTGCAACCAGGACCCGCCGGTGACCCCTGCATCTGCAAGGCTGATTGGGGTCCCTTCCTGGGCCTACCTGGGAGCTGCCTCTGAAGTGCTCGGAGAGGCCTGAGGGGTCTGCGGGCCTCCATTGCCCGTCCTCCCCTGGTACGGTCACTCCGCGGAGGGTCATGCCGCAGCATTGTTTAGTGCACACAAAGCCTTGGGTCCCCTTGGCCCGTTCTATACTGCAGCCCGGCTCCGACATGGCTCCTGGGGACCTCCCAGAAGCCCTTCTGGAAGGGGTGGAGTCAGAATGACCAGGAGCGCGGTCCGTGGGGCCTGGGCACCCTGAAGGCCTCCTCAGACCCCGAGACACGCCCCATTCCTTGATGGTTCCTTTCTCTGAGGGCCTCTGGGCCGCCTGCCTCTCTTTGGGTCAGATGGACCTGGTGTCCAGACGGGAGCACTTAGCTGGGAGTCACAAGACACGGGTTTGAGATTGGCCTCCCCTCAGGGTCTCCAGGTGACCCGGGGCAAGACCCTGGACTCCGAGGACCTCAATATCCACCCCTGCCCGGGAACTTTCGGCTCCTCCCTGGGCTGTCCCTCAAGGCGACAGTGGCGGGTGGTTGCTGTGGTCTGTGGCTGGCCCACACCGTCTCCTGAGTCCCCCGTGAGCCTGAGCTCTAGGAATCTTTGTGGATTCATCTGTTGCGGGGGAGGGGAGGATGAGGGGGGCTGGGGGACCCTGGGGGGTCTCTGCGTCTGCTCCCTCCGAGTCTTGTAGGCACACAGAAGGTTGCACGGATGCTCTCTTCCTGGGGTAACCATTTTTGGAATGTGGCCCGCCCAAGGTCACGCCACAGCGAGGGCCAGCTGTTCACGGTTCTCTCCGCTGCAGGGACATGGACCCCGGGGGTGACCCAGGCCGCCGTGGCGGGGCGAGTCCTGTGTGTGCCTGTTCAGGAGGCAGAGGGTGGGGATTAGCACCCAGGGGCACACAGCCACTCCAGGAAGCTGCCTGCTCCCCCTGGGAGGCCGGACGCGGCGCCATTGGGCAGCTGGTCTCAGGGGGAGGAGGGGGGAGAACCTGACACCCCCAGACACTTGGTCCTGTCACTCCAGGGGGATTTGGTGAGCTGGTGGGAGCCCGGCCGGGTACACGCTGTGCTGGGTGGCCGGGAGGTGGGGAGGCCGGTGCATTCCTTGCGCGTCCAGCACGGAGGACAACAGGATGAGGTACACAGTAGGTGCTTCATAAACGTTTCTGCATGAAAAAGTGAAAGACTCTGGATCTCCCCACCCAAACCCCAGACCGGGCTTCTGCAAGTCAGTCTACATTCCTCCCGTGACCCCAAACCGGAACCCGGAAACCCGGAGTCACGCTTGCCTCCCTCTCGGCTTGCCCCCCACAGCGCCCCGGGTCCAAGACCTGGCAGTCCCGTCTCCAGAATGCACCTGTGCCCACCTGCCCCGCCTCGCTCATTTGGACGCTGCGGCAGCCTCTGCAGGGACCTCCTTCTTCCTCTGGCTCCCGTCACCCCCTTTTCCGGCGATCTTGGCCTTGCGGGTTCTCGGTTTAGCACCCACGGCTTTTCAATAACACGCACGCTCCCCCCCCCCGCCCTCACCTGTGTTCTGTCTACTCCTTGAGTGTGCCAAGGGCGGCCAGGTCCCCTCGGCCCTTGTCTGGGCTGTTCATTCTTTGTGCACTCGGGGCGGGTCTTGTTTCCCGTCTGGGAGGACTCCGCACATTTCAAGGTTGGGTCTTCTCTCCTTATGTTTTTTCTTGAAGTCGTGATCCTGACATTAAGTCATAGGGACTTGTCTGGGACAGGATTGGAATGCAGAAGGTGGAGGACGACTGGAGTGGTTTGGGAGGAGGGAGAGGCGTCCAGGCTGGGCCGCTTGCCATGGAGTCAGTCACTCACTGAACTCTCCTGGTCTCCTTCTCTTCCTTCTGCCTTCCATCTACCCATCCGTCTGTCCATCCACACACCCATTCATCTACTCAT
>CAUYQG010280061.1:0-23906 GCA_963574415.1 Tarsius wallacei | reverse complement strand
ACCTCATCTCTACAATAAATCAAAAAAAAAATTAGCCGGGTGTGGTAGCGTGCGCCTGTAGTTCCAGCTACTTGGAAGGCTGAGGTGGAAGGATCGCCGGAGCCCAGCAGGTCGAGGCTGCGGTGGCCGGGAGCGGCCACTGCACTCCAGCCTGGGTGACAGAGTGAGACTCCAACTCAAAAAAAAAAAAAAAAAAGAAAAAAAAAAATAGAATGAAATATTCTAAATGTTAAAAAAAAAACAAAGAAATAAACGTTAAGAGAGAACAGAAACAAATTACATTAAATGTTGTTTGAATTTACCAACCCAGAGTGGTAACATTTCCAATATCCTAGTTTTTTACATCTTTGAAGTCCTACCTAATGTAAATATATATATATATATCATATATATAGATCATATAGATCATATATATACCTGGCTGCATCTTGAGACCACTCTGTCACATGTGAGACACAATGCTCAAAAACCTACATTTTGACTTAACACAGATCTCAAGAAGCCCCTCTATGTGCTAGAATTATACTGATTTCTCCTATAGGGAGCCCCTTCTAAACAAAAGGTAATCACCACTCATAACCAGAGACCATTGTCTGGAGAATTGAGTTGTATCAACTTGCCACTGACATAACCATTGGTCCTCTGCTTTCCATCCCATCTTCATGAACTCTTGGAGGATTTTCACCATCCTCCCTTAAAGGATCAGACAAATATTCTAGTACTTGAGTATGTCTCTATGACTGTGCTAGAAGTGGAATTATATAGATACTACATTTCAACCAGGAAAAGAGTGAAAAATAAGAAAGGTAGAAGTTACTTATTAGGTGGTTCTGTTTTTATGGATAAGGAAAGTGTGGGTGGTAGGCTGTAACATTTCTTATTTATGAAGCAGTTAGACTTCTCTTACTTCTAAGTGACAAACCCAGAAAAATAACACCTTCCCTACACAGTTTAGAACTCCTCTCTGAGAAACAGGCTTATTCCTATACCCCAGATTTAACATCTTTCCGAAAAGAGCTAGACAAACTTTTAGAGGCTGTTCATTTGACTTTGACATATTAATCATGCACCTTCTTTTAAAGGCATCATTATTACTAGAGGTTAAATATAGTTAGGTTGGCCTAAATTAAGACCATATAACTTGCAAGAAGGTTACTCTATCTGCCTTGCTTCTAAATTGTTGAAGAAGCTACCTACATATAGTGTAGTTCTAGTTCTAGCATTTATAATCTATATGCTAATTTGTCCTTTGGTTATAAGTGGGCATTAGGATTTACCTAAGAGATTTTATTAAATGTATCTTTTCATCACTCTTAAAATATTTCAAAAAAAGCATGACTTGATACAATAATTTTAAAATGAAAGCATTTATAAAGTTTTAATCTTTATGGAATTTTTATCTTTTATAAAGAGAAAAGTCATCTAGGAATGTTTGTAAATCAGAAAAGCAGTAGAAGTCTTTTATTTTTCTTTTTATATTGTACTATTGATTTATCCATAGCATGAGACTTGCAAAAGTTAGGACTTTATTTTAATCAACTGAATATGGCTTCCATAGTTAAATAAAATATGTTAAATATTTTAAGAATTTAAGTTAAATAATATAACAAAATTTACAGTTTTATAATCTCAACATGCACATCTTAAAAGTCCAAGCTTAATCTTTTTGCAATATTCTACAATACTTTCTTTGACTTGAGAGAAACTTGAGAAAATGTCATTACTTTTTTCCCCCAAATCATTTCTGTTTCTTATTTAAGCAACTCCTTTGAAAATCAGAAACTTGGCATTGTTCTTTGTGTTTCTGAAAAGAATCCGCCCTCCTACAATTGTTCTTTCATTAGAAATGCTGATTATGATTTCTGTAAAGAGGTTTTATTAAATGTATCTTTTCATAGCTTTTACAAGATAACAAAATAAAAATAGCATGATTTGATACAATAACTTTAAAATAAGAGCATTTAAAAAGTTTTACTCACAGAAAAGAAGGTCATTTTTTTAAAAGCTTGTTGAGCCTTGGCCAGGCATGTGTTATTATTTCCAGTTGGAGGCCTCAGTCACTGCAAAGTTAGACCTCCCTGAACCTTTCTGTCTGCAAACTATTAATCTGCCTGATCTCTTATTTACTAAGTATACTTTGCAGACTGGAATAATTCCTTCAGCTTAAAGAGCAGTACAAGTTTTATCATCAACTAAAAACACCTACGACTATCTTCTTTAAGATTCTGCCGAGTTTTGTGAGATTTCAACCACCGCAAGTGCCAAATTTAAAATACATTCGCCACCTGTAGCCAGTAACTTTGTTTCAAAAGGATCATTTTGACTTTTTGATGTTGTTATGCTCATCAATATGGTTGTATTCAATTTAAACTAGAAATAACCTTATGCCCAGCAATAGAGAGCTGTGTGTATCAATTGTGTTCCATCCATATGTAATGAATCATTATCAGCCATTCAAATGTTAAATGTAAATACCAAATGACAAAGAAAGATGTTTAGGCTATGAAGTTAAAATTTAAAATATGCAAGTACTGAAGCTAAGTGCAAAAGTGGTAAATATGGTGAATATAGTGAATATGAATGTACATGTTTAGTGTGTATGACAGAAAAAAAAAACCCTAGTGAATTAACAGTTGGAAAAAAAGTGAAAGGTGACTAAGAAAATTTTTCTGTTATTCTTCCTGTATAAAAATGTTTTCTACTGTTTTACAATGAGTATGTACTGCTTTGTAATACAATTGAAAAAAAAAAGTTGTTTATAACCAAGAGTTGCTGTATATCTCCATTGGAGATTTGCTATTTGTATATTTTGTTTTAGGTTAAAAATGGAGAGGTTTCTGTCTGGACAGTTTGATGAAGTCCTGTCTAAAAATAGGAGTGAGGGTGGACTCTTGCAGATCCTGAAGAGACTGCCTAAACCCACATGGGGCTACTCTTTTCCAAGCTGAGAGGAGCCCAGCCACACCAACTGGCATGAATCCAGTCTGGAGTTCTCGCCATCCTCTGTTACAATTGCCATCTCATTTTCAGTTGGGTGAAACTGCTAACTCAGATTAACATTCAAATTAAAAAAACAAAACAAACAAACAAGCAAACAAAAGCAGAATGGTGGGGGAAACGAAAAACTCTACTACTGTAAATTGGCTCAGTTATTCTCCAACAGTAGCACAATCTTATCCCTAACAAAAAACACATCTCTCTTATCTTCCAGAACTTATTAAGTAAGTGCTTATAATGCCACATGTGACAGTGCAGGGATTCAAGTGTAATCCCTCCACTCCCACACCAGTGTCCAAGTTGAAAATGTCAAATCCACTTAGTGCTACACTCCGTTCACATTAGAATCACCTCAATGTCACACCCAGTGCCCATTAAAACACCTATTTGTGTCATCACACTGAGGTATTTAGAACCCCTCTTGAGGATTGATGTGTTTTCTATTTCCAATGATACTTTGCTAAATATTTATTCTTTACAGATGTCCAGTTATTCTGTGTTAAAGAGAGAATAGATTGACAAATGTAGATAATGGTATATGAGCTGGTCGAAGCTTTCCTTCTCCTAGACTTAAAGAAGAAAATATTATTTATTTGTATTTGAGGCTTTGAATTTGTTCAGTAAATGATATTTCTTTCTCCAGCACACATTGATACCAACTGGAGGAAGCCAGGGAAAGGGAGGTAATGACATGTTGGAGTATGTGGGTGAACACAAATGACATCTTCATAATGTACTCCAAAGCTAGGCAGACTTAGCACAGGCCCAGCAATAAACCAGTATTATTAGGAGAGGGCTTTATGCTGAAGTTCTCTAAATCAATGACTCTCAAACTTCACTTTGCCTAAGAACTACCTGGAGAACTTATTTAAAAATCAAACAGGTTTCTGCTGAGAAGTGATTCTGATTCAATGGTCTGGGTAGAGCCAGTTATCTGCACATTTTGAAATATGACTCCATATTTTATCAGAGAACAGAACTGTTACAACAAGGTACCAAACACTGCAGCTGAACAAATAGTATTCTCTTTCTTCATATGGCAAGGTTGCTCTTCAAAGAGCAATAACATGCACAAAATTCAACAAGCTATTTGTAAAAATCAACTAATCACTACTAGTTGGTGGAGATGAGTATGTAGCTAGCCAGGCAAGTTCAACCTGCCTCTCAAAGGGCTTTATTGTAACAAGTGGCAGAACACACTACTTGGCTGAAAAAGGACAACATTTGCACTGGGACATCCCAGGAGCCCAGATGTGTGCTTTGGTTTGAGAAACACTGAACAGACATCAGGTGCTTTTCTATTGTATGGCCATAGTGAGAATGCCATAAGCCAGCCACTGGACTCTGACTTATTTGTTTTTCTATAGAACTGAATTTTCAACCTGTAAAGTTGATCATCTTATTTCAGAAGTCCCTTATTTTAGGCATTCACAATAATCATTTATCTTAAGAGAATATCTTCCAGGCCAATGGTAAAGAACATTACACCTGTGAGTTATAAGATTTCAGTGAAGGAAAATTCAATTGTTAATTTTAAAAGAAAAACCTGAGAAAACTGAAAGGTTGTCATAATTGTAATGAATTATTTTACTTTATTGATCTATTTTTAATTTTAAACATATGGGGTACAATTCAGGGTTAGGTATACAAATGTTAACAAAATAGTTAGTAATATTAATGTCTTTATTTTTTTCAAGCTTTCCAAATGAAAAACGTTGGTTTTTAATTTGCTTCTCCCATTCCCCCTATATACACAAAAGTAGAACTGAGTGCTGGCAAGGACTAAGCTGAGGGTCACTGACAAGTGGCAGTGAAGAGTTCTCCCAGCCTTGGCTCCCAGGGAACATATTAGGCACTGGTGAGGTTGCAATTCTAATGTGATTGCCACCCCCAATACTTCTGGATCCTTCTCTTTTCTACCTCCCAGTAAGAAAAAGTTACTGGAATATGAGAACTGATCATCAAAGTGATAACTCCTCTTTGTTAAAAGCAAAATGCTTTACATGAAAAATAAAAATCTTCTTATTATCAGAAACATATTTTAGCAGGCAAAAGCAGGAAACTGACATTTATTGTGTCAAGTTCCTACCTTTTTTTTTTTTTGCCAGTCATGGCTACAGATCCACTGAAGAGAGTGGGGAGTTAAATATTCCAGGTATTTGCTGGGAAAATAAACTATACTCATTGTAACAATGTAACAATTTGCTGATTCCTTTTCCCATAGACATTAGTCATGCCATAGTGGTTAACCTTTAAATTAGCTGCCAAATTTTTCTCTTTATAATTGTTCCTGTTAAAGATAAAATGCTGGCTAATTTCAATAGCAGGAAGGAGCAATTAGAAAATTAAAGAACCTTTCTTGTCATACTTTCATTTCAAAAGCTCTGTGTTAGTTTAAGTAATGTTTTATGCTTTGATCAGAGCTATTAGCAGATGGCTCTATTTTATGAAAGACAAGAGTACATCTAAAATGCCAACACATTTGTGAAATCCAATTCCAAGTTGCATTAATTAATGTCTATTAATAAGGTATAAATTCTCAGTTAAGCACTCATCTGGTCTGTGCAAGAATGATTATTAATTTAGTCCTTGTCAAGGCTCTTTTGGTTATGAGTAGAAGAAATCCACTCCAACTAGCAAAGGCAAAAAAGAGGAGTTTATTGGGAGATGACAGGTTGACTCTTCCATATTGTTCCCTGTGTAGACTGGTTTTCTCTGCTGCTACATGTGCTCTAGTGGCACCATGCTGCTCCTGTCTCCAACATGCCCTGTGAATTCTAACATCAACTTCAAGTTGTAATACTTCTGTAATACTTTTACTAAGAAAGAAGAGAAGCTTATGAGTATGGCGTGGGTCAACTGTCTACATCATAGTCCGATCAGAACTTGATTGAACAAGCCTACAGTTTCTTGGGAAAGAGAATTGGATACAGTAATAGAGACTTGAGCTATAACCAGAGCTGTCACTAACTGGTACCTGAGACCATGTGTCATTCAGCCTCACGGCTTCACCATAATCTCACCTGTTGAGTCGACACGTGAGCATAAGTAATTTCTAAATCCCTTTAAAACAGTATTTTGGGAGCTCACAATAATCATTTATCTTAGACTATCTTCCAGGCCAATGATAAAAAGCATTATATCTACAAGTTACATGATTTCAATGAAGACAAATTCAATTGTCATCTTTTAAAAAAAAACTGTAGCTGGGCATGGTAGTGCATGCCTGTAGTTCCAGCTACTTGGAAGGATGTGGAGGAAGGATCACCTGAGTCCAGCAGGTTACTGCTGGGGTGGCCGTGAGCATGCCACTGCTCTCCAGCCTGGGTTACAGAGTGAGACTCCAACTCCCCCCACCCCCCTCCAGAAAAAGAAAAAAACAGAGAAAACTGAAGGTAATCATAACCACAATGAATTATTTCATTATAACAAAAAGTTTAATTATTTGTAAACTAATATTAACTAGTATCTGTTGTGCCTCAACAACAACCAGACACTATATTAAGCATTCAAAATGTCTTATCTAACTTAATTCTCACATTTATATAAGTTTGACATGATTACTTTCATTTGGGCATTAAACTTACAATTTACAAACTAAAACAACATGCTTTGGTGAAGCACATTTAGGAGTCAACTGTGACTGAAACTTTTGCTATATCACACTTGTCTGCTGGGTTTTCATTTGACATGAGTATTCTTCTATCTAGTGTTTATGTGGGACACTGAGTAAGGGAGATACAGATTTGTCTCCAAATGGGTACTCATATTTTACCCCAGTTATTCTGACCATCTTCCACTCACTTATGGATTTAACTCCATCATCCATTACTACTCTCCCAGGGCAGACACAGAAAGGAAGGAGAAAGTAAAAAGCAAATGTCAAGGTAAACTGAGATGCTCTCGGTTTGTGAGACACTAGATCAGATGACAACCTTTAAAAAAGCCACCTAATGCATTTTGCTTCTTGTCTCCCCATAATTTTGTTCCATACTCTTTATGAAATTATAGATACCAGTATATTATATGCCTACATACGAAAGAGCCACTTAATTCAGACTGATCCCAGGATAGTCTGTCTAGCAAGTCAAGGGAAAAGCAGCACAGAATCTTGATCATCCTCTAAATAGATAACCAGTCCTTGAATTAATGAGCATTGGCATGATGCTAATTGCGTTTATTTTTGAATCATTACTAATGGGGAGAAGGAAAACTTAATTCAATATCCCAAGTATTTATAGAAGACTACTAATATCTGATGCACATTATATTCATATATCTAATACTGCCTTAAACAGTGTTACAGATAAAAAATAATCTACATAGTTTAGCAATATCTTACAAGACTGAGAACATAAATAGGCATGAGTCCATAGAGAAGCAGACATTAAGACTGAAATAGGACAGGAGATAGACTGAAGGAGGACATGACTACACAACTGACCACCATCTACACATGTTTCATTTTCTTTGCCATCATTAAGGTCTTAGTCATTGTAATGAATTCATTCAACACATGTTAGTGCCAAAAATGTGCTAAGTCCCTGGGAATTCAGCGGTAAAAATAAATGGCTGCTTTCTTCATAGAATTTACGTGCCATATTGTTCATTAGCCATCAAATTCGTGGAGATTCCTGATAGATTTAAAACACACATGATATGCAGCTCATCTTCATATATGTGTCTCTCTTGCCCTCATCTGGTCTCTGTTGTACCTTCTGGCCCCATTTAAAAAAATAAGCAACCATTCAAACTACTCAAGGATCATTTTTATGAAGAAAAAAAAAAGAATAAAAGGAGAAAGTCAAAAATGGAAAGATAGAAAGCAAAGCTTGCCCACCTCTTCTCTGCAACTCCCTGGTCTGAATTTAGAAATGTTTATCCTGCACTTTGTGTGTTGGAGTTAAGATTACTCTGAGTTATCCCAGGAGTTATGTCTGGATTCAGGAAAACAATGCTGTCAGCCTTTCCCTGTACGTAAGTGCTCACTTCTAGTGCTTCCTGTAGCTATGAAATAGTACAGGAATGTGTGGAATTGTTGTAGGTTTTTTCATATCCAGTACTATTCTTCAGAGTAAGCCATCCTTTTTGCAACAGAATTTCAAACGATTCTTCTTGAATGCAACAATAACTAATGGACACAAACTACAAGTAAGCCACCCATTATGTGCTCATCATTGCTCTCCTAGTACCTAGCAGAGTGCATTGTACACAGAAAGTACTCAATGATCTTCTACTAAAGAAATTAATACATGGACCCAGAGCTCATCTCTACATAACTACTGATGCATCACTTCCTGATCTCCCATCTGGGCCACATAGGGGAAGGTCAGGAAATGATGACTTTTTCCCTTCACTGTCTTAGTAGTAAGGATCCTCCGAATATGATGGGGGACCCCTGCCAAAACAGAAGTTATTTATAAAAAATAATATATTTATTCTTACATGTTTACACTTCAGTCACCTTCATAGTACACTTGAGGCAATACACCTGTCAAGAAACTTTTTCCACTGCTCAAAACAGTTTTCGAGCTTGTCGATTTTTCAAAAAATTTATTTTATTTTAAAGATGTGGGCTATAATTCAGGATTACGTATACCAGTGGTCATCACTCATCAATTATGATGCCTTTCAGTGCTTCTGCCGTTTTCTGTTTCACTTCTTTCACACTGGCAAAACATTTTCCTTTGAGGACTTGTTTCACCTAGGATTTGTTTAGTTCAGGGCTATATCAGGTGAATAGGGAGGGTGGGGCATGAGGTCATGCCATTTTGAGTTTTTTTAATCAAAAACTGCTGCACACTTAGTGCAGTGTGGGCAGGTGTGCTTGTAAATCACCCACTATTAAATGGGCAAACATGTTGACAGAATCTCCAAAAAAAAATTCACTGAAGCTGAATGTAGTCTCTCACAACAATGCTAGCTGGTGCACTATGCCAATGGGTTTCTAGAAGGGGAAGCCTGTGCTTCATATAATGGGGACCATCATATAATCATTTGTAAATACAAAAAAAGAAAACATGTTTCTTACCAAAACAAATTTTTAAAAATACTCTTAATTAGATAAAAGCTAAAATCAATTACTCTGATGTTTTAAAATTTTTTTCATTTGGCTTTATTTCTAAGACCAAAAATCTGAGTCAAATACATTAATTTATTCTATTTGTAAAGATTTCAGTATGCACTGCCAAATCACTAATATCCTATGTTTTAAACATTATAATATCTAAATAACATGAACAATAATTATTTAATATTATCAAATGTAATGTTGATGTTCACATTGTGCAAATTCTCTTATAAGTGTTGTGCAACTTTGTTTACAATTTTGTTTCTGTGAATCAAAATAAGGTTCATATATCCAAAGTTGATACAGCGCTTACATTTCTTTAAATCTATAGGTTCTCTCCTGATTCCATTCTAATGGTTGTATAGCAAAAAAATAGATCATTTGTTTTGTAAGATTTTTCCAACTGTCTGGATTTTGCTAATTGCATTCCATTAGGAAAACATTGCAGTTTACATTTGAATTATTTTTAGAAAATAATTTCTTGGCCAGGCTTGGTGGCTCAACCTGTAATCCCAACACTTTGGGAAGCTGAGGCGAGTGGATTGCCTGAGCCCACGGGTTTGAGACCAGCCTGGGCAACTTGGTGAGACCTCGTCTCTACAATAAAAAACAAAAATTATCCGGGCGTGGTAGTGTGTGCCTATAGTTCTGGCTACTTGGAAGGCTGAGGTGGAAGGATCGCTGGAGCCAACAGGTCCACACTGGGGTGGCCGCGAATGTGCCATAGCACTCCAGCCCGGGCAATGAAGTGAGACTCCAACTCAAAAAAAGAGAAAGAAAAGAAAAGAATTTCTGGCATAAGCTGACTATATGTACAATCTAAAATTATAATCCCTAAATCTATATCCTGTAGAGCCTTCTTTGTGAAACATATTTTTAAATTATTTAATAAACCATTTCACTACTGAATTAAATATGTTCATGTGGCAAAACGTTTAACCTTTCCACTAGCATCCTTGGTTCTCTTTTGAACATGTAATGAAGGGAACACTATTTGTGTGACTCGGTTTTATTCCACATCCCAGATTTTCTTGCTATCTGCCTTTGTATGTGAGCATAGCACTTGAAAGACAGACTGTGGGTCATGAAGTAAAGTACAAGCTGAAATGTGACAAGTTCTTTTTTACTCACAAAATATTGTCTCAGATGACATCCTTTATCCCTCCTGTCCTAAAATACAAGTCTTGTCTTTGCCATTTCCTGTGAGTGTATCCTAACCAAATCCTGTGGCTCTCCATCTGATAGTACTCATGACATTCACTAGAATTGAGCTTGTGCATTTAAAGACAAAATTTAATCACATATTTATAGACTATTTTTATCCAGACCTCAAAATTACTGCTCTGGTGCATCAAATGTTTCTAAGGAAAATGCAATTAAAGTCTACCAAAACTTGGCTTTGGTATGTGCATAAGTGAACTACGGTAGGCACCAGAGTTCACTAAAATCCTTTATTCAGCAAAGGACCAATCTTTGTGGATGAAACACATTCTGGGCATGAACATCTGATTCCAATTGTTGGTTGAATCCATACGCTTCCTTTTAGCAACAATTTAACTGGTACTTTTGGGGTCCAAATTTCATACTTTGGGCTAGTTATGGGTGAATTAATGCACACTATGTACTTTATTTAAATTTAGAATGTTGCTCTGATGTTAATGTTAACACCAGAATAAGGTCAGTAAGCTTCTCCCAGCAGATTTCCTTATCATTTTTCTGTGCTTTATCCAATGGGTCGCCTCTACGCTCCAAGTCAGGGTAGGTGCCACACTGTTTTGTAACATCTTATAGTGAAATCACCTTCTCCTTGTATCAGAATTCACACACTAATTGAAGAAAAGTTTCAGGTTCGTTGCAATTGCTCCGGCGTGAAGGAGTTATCTTAAATGGTGTCTGATGTTTCTACTGCTTCTGTTTACCTCGAGTTTGTGGCACAAATGGATGCCGATCTCCTCTAAACACACATTGTCAAGAACATCCTTTGCAGCTGCTTGGGATTGTCCTAGGTGAGGAGAAGTGGGAGGCAGGGGTGCTAATTACATTCAATTTATGTAGAAAGAGAATAACTTCCTGGCTAAGTTCTACTTCAGGATGCATGCCTCTGATCTTTAAGGTAAATGAGACAAAAACCTAACAATAATCTGTGAGAGTGGTGCGGTGCAGGTATTATATTAGTCTGCCAAGAAACCATGTGCAGATTAAATAACCCAATAACCCGCTAATTGCCTACACTCAGTATGGAGTCAGCCCCACATATTATCACTTTATAGAACCCACAACCAACTTTGTATTGATATCAAAGCAACCCCTAAAAAAGCAGCAACAAAAGCTGGGCAGTGGGTAACTGCTGACCCAGGTGAGTTAGACTAATGTGAGAATGGTAACTTGTGATACAAGCTGGATAAAAGGTGCAGAAGCAGACGAGCAATTTAAACATTCACGTATTTGTTTGTGTATTTCATCTAAGTTCATAGCAAGACCATCCACATGAAAATGGTGATCTTGCTTGACTGCAAGATAAGCCACTGGAGAATCCCAACTCTGCTTCAACATTCTGTAAGTTCTCAATTTGCTCAAATGGAGAATAAAACCAGCAGTCTGCTAATTGGTTTAGGTTTTCAATTCACAAGATGGGGGCAATATTAATCCAACACCTTCCTCCTTGTATATCTTTAATGCACACTGACACCTCTTCTTATGGATTGTCACAGTCTCTAAGATTAAGCTTCTTGTGGCATTTTACAACCAGTAAAAGCACTGCGGTATGAAAGAGACAGTAGAATTATCTGGGCACTCAGGACTCATGAAGGAAACTACTCATTAACCATTTCTATTTGCCTGCTAGCCAATGAGTCTTACTCACAGTGTCTACTTTGCCTGTATTTGTCCTCTTCATTTTGGAAAAAAAATTTTTTGTTAACCCATTGTCTATATAATCCTTTAAAAAATTTTAATTACTGTAGATACATAACAGTTATGCATATTTACTATATAATATGAATCTGTCATGGCATTGAATTTGATTAGATTAAAGAGAAGGCAGAAACCTGAAGAACATTACTGTTAGTCCAGTGCCATACACAAGTAAGTCTTCATAAAAGACATTGGCCAATGAAGAGTAGCCAAATGGCCTTGTGATCTGTACCTTACCGGGCAACACAGACAGCATGACATGCTGGACTTGGGGTATTTGACAACTTACTTCTGATTATCTTTATGTATTTTTCAGGAGAGAAAATTAAATAACAGACAGATGACACATTAAAAAAATAAATAGTTCTCAACAAAGAAGATGGATAAGATGACCACGATCCCAAGGAACACTGAAATGAGAATTAAATTAATTCTAAGAGAAATACAAATATTTCCAGTGGGATTGAAACAACAGCCAACAGTAATTATGTTTCTCTTTGTCCTGAAAGTTCTTGTATTTCTCCAAAACTGCTCATGCACAATGAATTTGCTAAGCCTACTTCATTTAAATAAAAAACTGGCAATTCATTGAAGGTGTCAAGAATTGACACTGCTCTCACATGAACCTCAAAGATAAGAGTCATAGATGACTAGGCTTTGGGGGATATTGTTATGACTGAATTGCGAGAAAGAGACACGCCAGCAAGCCAAGTCTAATTAATTATGAATCCTTTAATAACACGTGGGTCAAGAGCAGGCTCACGCCAGAAAAACTCTTGACTCCCGAACTAAAGTATCAAAAAGCTTATAAAGGCAAAAACTACCAGTGGGCTACATAGCAGGGGGTGAGTGTACAAGGAACTAAAAACAAAGGAAACAATATTTTAGATTTCAGTTAACAAGGCATACAATTACATGGAACTTGTGGCTAGGAAGTCTTGCAAAGGGTCAGCAGGACCGGTCAACATGATCAGCTCAAGGGAATGCAGCTGTGGTCATGGGAATATTACAGCAATTACACGCACATTTCTAGGTCAAGCAGGCAGTTAAGATGGAAGACTTTAACAAGATGGAGTTACTTATGTCAAGTGAGCTATTACAGATTGTTATTACTTATATCAAGCATTAAGCAAACTAGTTTTATATGAAGCAAGCTATTATAAACCATTATTGATTTTTCAGATATTTCAATATTAAATCAAATGCCTCATACAACATTCATTTATCCAGGGAGAATAAGTGACTTGTCCAGCTATTAGGCAAAAAAGATCTCACACACACACATAAATCCAGACTTCCAGGTCAGTGCTCTCATGTAGCCATTATGCTACATTCTTTTTAAAATCACTCACATGTGAATGAGAGAGAGAGAGAAAGAAAGAGAGAGAGAGAGAAGCCTCACTGAAAAGAACAGAACACTAAAGGAAAACCAAAAAATGTATGTTTAGTGACAACCAAGTTTCAACAAAAGATATTCTGCCTCACACTTGATATCTAGACTGATACTAGAAATGGAAAGGCATAGTGTGCCTGGTTTGAACAAACTCCTTGATGTACGTCATGCCTCTACAAAAACCTACCAGTCATTCTTCATAGCACACGTTATCCTACCTGGTAAACTCTTTTCCTATCTGCATATAACATAATGTGAGATCACGTGTACTCTTTTTTTTTTATAAGATGTCATTTCTTCAGCAAACATATTTCAATAAAATAAAACACTTTAACTTCTTACATTAATTCATATAAAAGGACAAACTAGGCTGGTTTCCGTGGCTCAGCCTATAATCCCAGCACTTTGGGAGGCCAAGGTGAGTAGATTGCATGAGCCCATGGGTTCAAGACCAGCCTGGGAAACGTGACGAGACCTCATCTCTACAATTAAAAAAAAAGAGCCTGGTGTGGTAGCATGTGCCTGTAGTTCCAGCTACTCAGAAGGCTGAGGCAGAAGGATTGCCAGAGCCCAGCAGGTGGATGCTGGGGTATCCGTGAGTGTGCCACTGCACTCCAGCCTGGGCAACAGAGTGAGACTCCAGCTAAAAAAAAATCATAAAAGAACAAACTCATTTTTTGTGCCCAATTTCTTTAGTAACAAATGGGCACAAGCAGTGGCTCATTGATTTATACAAGGGCACTAAAAGAAAAACAAAGCATATATTTTCCAATCATTGTCTTTCAACATCCTTCCCCCACACCTGACCATATAAAAACAGACCTGGTTTGTCTAGATGCTCCAAAGCACATACTAAATCTATCTACTTTCTGTCTCTCCATCACTGTTATCATAAGCCTAAGTGACAACAGCTTGCTTTCTCTCATTTAGCTTCCTAATTGATCGTCTTGCTTTTCCTTTTACCTCCTTACCATCATTGAACAGTCATATTCTGTTCTTTTAAACATAAATTGAATCTGCCCTTCCTGGTAAAAGCCCTCCAAAGTCTATCTTATCTCTTATGGCATGGGCACTGGAGTTTTGATCAGGAATTGTTTGCCAGTTCCAATTTCCATAAGGGTGTCTCTTGCATTTTTCTAAGGTTCTTACAGTTTGAGGTTTTACGTTTAGGTCTTTGATCCATTTAGAGTTGATTTTTGTGTATGGGGGCAGGTGGGGGTCTTGTTTTAATCTTCTGCATATGGCCAGCCAGTTTTCCCTGCACCATTGACTGAATATCTTCTCCTCTCCCCAGTGGTTGGTGGTGGAGGCATTGTCGAAGATGAGTTGGTTGAGAAACAAGTGGGACCGCATCAAACTGACAAGTTTTTGCAAAGCCCAAGAAACCATCAGGAGAATGGGGAGACAGCCCATAGACTGGGAAAAAATATTTGCCAACAGTATACCTGACAAAGGCCTATCATCCAGGATCTACAAGGAACTCAAATGTGCTGAAAAGAAAAAACAAACAATTCCATTACAAAGTTGTCAGAAGACGTTAATAGACACTTCTCAAAAGAAGACATACGAGCAGCCAACAGATACATGAAAAAGTGCTCAGCCTCGATAGTCATCAGAGAAATGCAAATTAAAACTACACTGAGATACCACCTAACTCTAGTCAGGATGGCCATCATTGGTAACTCAAAAAAATAACAGATGCTGAGAGATTGCAGGGAAAAGGGAATACTTCTACACTGTTGGTGGTAGTGTAAACTAGTACAACCCCTGTGGAAAACAATTTGGTGGTGATTCCTAAAAGATCTAAAAATCGACCTTCCATAAAACCCCACAATCCTCCTACTGGGAATATATCCGGAGGAACTCAAATCACTCTATGAAAAAGATACCTGCACACACATGTTTATTGCAGCACTATTCACAATAGCAAAAACATGGAACCAACTGCGCTGCCCATCAAAAGAGGACTGGATAAAAAATGTGATACATGTATACGATGGAATATTATGCAGTCATAAAGAAGGACAAAATTATGAACTTTGCAGCAACTTGGATCGACTTAGAGTCTATAATACTGAGTGATCTATCACAGAAACAAAGAACTATCACATGTTCTCACTCATAAGCAGACCTTGAACAAATCATAATACTCTAAGAAAGGGATTGTCAGTAGTGGGAAACTGCCAGAAGAGTGGGAGGACACACCTAATCAACAAGGGTACTTGCATAACAAACATTTGTATACCTAACCCTGAGTTGTACCTTTAAAGTTAAATTAATTGTATCTTTAAAATTAAAAATTAAAAAAAAAAGAAATCAGGACATCTGATGGAAAAATGGGCAATATAGTGAAATCCCATAGACACGATTCACAGAAAACATAAATGGTCCAGAAACACAAAAAGATGCACATTATTAATAATAAGGGAATAGCAACTTCTACTTCAGAAAGATAAACATTGATTACCTACTGGGTACAATGTTTACCAGATAGGGAATGGGCTGCCTAATCACCAATCCCCACCACTATACAACATGTCCATGTAACAAAAATGCATGTGTGACCCCTGAATCTAAAATAAAAGTAAGAAAAAAAAGACAAAAATTAAAAAATAAAAATCTCTTAAGGTGTCCCGATACACTCAGAATAAAATTCAAACTAACGTAATTGAGAGAGGAGATTGTAATACTCCAAAAAGAGAAGAACTAAGTATACAAAAGGAGCAAACATTATTCATCTCCTTTTTTTCTTTGGATCTATCTTGAATAAAATGAAGTTTGTGAGCCCAGAAAACAAGCTCTATTTTGTAAATAATACTCTCTAGGACCATAAAAATTTTTGCGCTCTCACACCCTTTGCTATCCCAGACGTTATCCAGTTCTTGTTTGATTCCCTTAGAGTCAACTCTGCTGAAGGATACAAATGGAAAGATCTTGGAAATTAAAAAAAAGAAACTACACACCCCTGAGTCCAACATAAGAGGATGGTAATTTATAACAGACTCTACCTAAAAACAACAACAACAAAAACTATATATCTGAGAGAGAATTAGGACTTTTTGCACTAACCACCATCAGTGCTTTTAATACAAATATAAAGTTTAGTGAAGAGGGAACTAAAGAGGAAAGTATTTTATTGAATGAATATTGAAATTACTGATTTAAGTTAGAGTTGCATACAGCAAAAACATAAACGAATACTCAAGCTCTTTGTAGGTCAACTTACAGCTGGTACAAGTCTAGTGTGCTTTATTTAGTTCAGTGGGTATGCCTCACAAGTTCAATAAGACTATTTTATCTTTCTTTCTATCATGTGACTAGAGAATATGAGACCCAATATCTCCAGATAAACTCCTGAAAACTGTGGTCCATGTTTCCACAGTTCCCTAGGGTCAACCCACGGAAAAGTAGGCTTTTTCATCTTGGGGATCAATAGTGTTCTTTGCCTAAGGCAAAGAAACCCTTTCTCTTTTTCTTACCTGATCTCATGCATGAGAAAAACCAATGGGAACTAGACTTGCCCTGGCCACTCCCGCAAAGAGTATGATTTGATTCTGGTATGAGTCTCAGAATTAACAAAAAACTTCCTGTACCATTCTGATGATCACTCCCAGCTGAACTGCAATCCAGCCCAACTGGAGGAACAGTGCAGAACTATACCCCATCTTAGCGGGTAGAGCCACGTCCATGTCTTGCGATCCCACAGCCTCTGCTGCCCCCTGGCGGTAACTACTAAACTTGCCTTACACCTCTCTAGTCATAATTCTCCAATAAAATGAAGAAACATCTATTGAGAACCATCTGTGTCAAACGCATTGTTGGGCAAACCCCTTCGGGTCCCCTCTCACTGTGGAAGCTTTTCTGTCTTCTCAATAAATTCTCCTTTCTAAAATAAAAAGTATTGTTTAAGAAGTCGTGACAAAATGCCATGGGATATGTTTTTTCATTCATGTTTTAGCATTCAAGAAAAATAGTACTTCTCCTTGAAACAGCTCCAAATCCCTAACCAAACACTTATATGCTAAAATTCTGACTGTAATGTAGAGTAAACATGAACTAACTTGTTCTAATATCATAAATTTATAATAAAAGACATACAGATAATTAATTAAAATACAGTTAAAGTGAAAATTGATTATTTACTTATAAATAATAGTATTTTTTCTTTTTTCAGAATGCATACTTTTTAATGGCTGAGGTTTTCTAATAAAAGTCTGTTTTAATGCTTCTGACCAATCAAAAGTAAATACAGTAAGATCTGAAATTGAACTTAAAAGGATGAAATCTGAGGCCTCTTTCAGATGTCTAGTCTTTTCATCAATCATTTGTTCACACAAAAAAGAGTTATAAGTTAATTTCAATTTTTTCAAACATTCCTAAAACTTGCCTGTAAATTGCTACTCTCTACTTTTGAAATTTAAAGACTATGACATATTTTCTAACTTATCTAATATATCTTTTCCTTTGACTAGAAATCCACTAAAAAATCATTTTTGTCATCATATGTTTCATTTAAAGAAGCAGTGACTAATAAGATCATTTTCAGTTTGTGGACTGGCATCTGTGTCCAATTTAATTTCTGGAAGCTAGACAGAATTCCAAGACACTCACAACTATTTGACATTTTTCCATCTTTGTTTCCATTGGTAGAAACAACCTTCTTAAATGTTCAACACTTCCAAATGAATTAATAATATATTTAAATTATGTTCATATCTAAGCTAATATTCTCAAACTGGGATAATTTCTAGTCAAAAACTTTCCTACAGCTGTTTTGTAGTACAAGGTGTTCAGTATATTATTTTTTATGTTGCTGCATATCATTATAAACATAGAAGTCACGTTTGAATGTATCCAAATCTGTATTTGATGCTCATAAATTGAATATGTATTCAGGGCCAGGTGGATGTTTTTTCACTGTATTAAACTGTAGAGAGTGAAATCTAAAGTGTTGTGATGTGTAACCTTGGGCTACAAAGGGGTGATTTTGACACATGACTGTATCTAGGAAGCCTAGAAATTCAATTTATTATTTTACCTGTCGTGAAAGTTCCAAAAATTTGGTAGAGCTTAAAACTGCCCCACACACTTATTAGAAATCTTAAGATCTGTGACTGCTAAAAATGAAAATATCTAGAATGTGTACAACATACAGAGACACTAAGAATAAATTACTTAGAGTTGGAAAATGATTAATAAGACAGGCACCAGCACAGACACACAAAAAAAGCAACCGAGTTTCTGTTTTGAGGCAAGTTAAGAATCAGGTTCTCCCAGGCACCAAATTCATTGTCATTTTTTGTTTTCTGAATCTCAATGTAAGTGTATTTTTAGGATTGGATTTTTCTTTGCTTAATGAATGACCTTATAACTCTTTCTGCCTAGAATGTTCTGCCCTCTAACAATCACTCTGACCCAAGTATGAGCCCCTGTTTCGCATCTACCTGACATATCCCTAATCATTTTTCTAAGACTCAGCTGGGACTCACCTCATCTGTGGATTGTTCATTAATCTGCACCCAACTGTCAGTGATTGAATTTTGTAAAACTTGATCATACTGGACTAGAAACTGGTAGCTGTTCACATCTCTATCATTCCAATTAGTCTAATGAGCAACTTCATAGCACAGACTTTAATTTTTAAATCCTCAGCACCAGAAATTGTGCCTGACACATAATCAGTGCTAAGAAATTATTGGTTGAGTGAATATAGATGGCACACTATAAAGGCAAAGTCAATTTCCTTTGCACATAAAATTAAAGATTATTTCTATGAACTTCTAGCATTGTTGCAGTAAGGAAATATGCTTTCTATTTGCTTTTACAAGTTTAATTCTGGGAACAATCTTGTTTGTGCAAATATTTGCCTCTATTGTCAAACTCTAGCTGAAACAATTTTTGTTATCTATGGTTGATACAGCAAACTCACTTCTGGTAGCAAAGTTAATTAAATAGAGCTGAGTAATCTTTTTTATTAAATTTATAACAGGTTTAACCCTGATTAATAGGGTTTGACTTATTGTTTTCACTGAATTTATCTTCTTAAATACAATGCTTTATACACAGTAAGTATTCAAACATTTATTAAGTATTTTAAGTATCAGATAATAGAAAATAATAACTTAGATAAATTAGTTTCTTACTACCTTATCCACAGCAAATTTTGCCTTCCTCCACTGATTCACTATTAGACAAAATGCCTCAATATGAGATTTTATAAATTTTGATTGATGCCTATTCTGGAATGTTAGCTACCCTCCAAGATTCCGGCGAGACAGAGTGTTGGAATCTCACTTTCAAGTCTTGCTTGTCAGCCTACAGGCTCACATTTATCAAAGGAGGTAAGGATATAAAGTACATTAAAATAAACTCCACTACAACTCAGGTTTTAAAATCTGTCTATTCCACACGTGATCCTGTTTCTAACCTTTCTTTCCTCTCCTGGAAATTCAAGAGCCTAAACCAAGATTAGGTGAAAAAATACAGATTACAACAGGAGGAGGGAAAGGGTCCCAGAAAATATTTGTCAAAGACCCATTCAGCTTTTCTGATTAGGAAAACAATTACCTTTAACAATAAAGATTCTATGGGACCATCATTTCATCTGTAGGTCAAATTCGGATTGACTCTGTTTCAAACCTGTGTAGCAGACCCAAGTTGTAATGCTCATTGTCATTGTTTCATGAGCTGCCACCCACTATCCACCATGACAGTATTTTTCTGTGCTTAGTGAATCAGATTCTCTCTTCTTGATTTGGAAGATTGGGTATATAATAACACAGAGACTAAGATTTTCTTGCACTGAGTTATATTAAAAGTTGTAACGCAGAGAGAAAGTTCACCTACCACTGCTGCTGATTTTTCTGGCTCCACCCATGTTCCTGCTTCAAATTCCCCATTTTTAGCCAAAATTTAAATGAAGTTCGAGGGCTTGGTATTAAAAGGGATTTAATATGTAAGAATTAAATATGTGTGTTAGGTAGAATGGTAATGATGGTGATGATGGGTTCATGCTGCAATCCTGAGTTGAGTTGCTATAATTAAATGATAATTTGGTTTATAGATAACTAAAATCCTGTTTCAAATTATAAATTCATCCTAAACTTGGTATATGGTTAAAAAAAAGTCTGACAATGTGAACAGCCAATTTCTACCAACTTTTTTGGTCACTTATTTTTGTTTGGTTCTATTTTTCTGTTTAGCTCCTTTCTCTAGTTTTTGAGATGATTTCTTAGACTCAATCCAACTTCTCTGGTTTCTTTCTGTTTACTTATAGATTTATATATAGTACTTATGTATTTGAAATTAAATATATTTTCATGTATATATATAAATTTACATATATTTTATGTATCTATACATAAAGGGAGAGAGGGAGAGAGAAGAGACATCTATAAAACTGTGAAGCAACTTCTGAACCAATTTAAGAACTAGGACATCACCAATACTGTGTAAGCTGCTTGATCCAAAGAAAACCAGCTTCCAAAATATGCGCTTTATTTTTTTTTACATAGTTGCATCACATATATATGAACCCCTAAACTACATATTTTTTTTTGTTTGATTGAAGTCTCTTAGAAATAGTATTATACTTTACATTGTCAAAGTAAAGTTGTACCAGACAAGTTAAACAGGCAGGAAGGACTTTATTCAAGACTTCTGCAGTAGGGTCAGGGCTACAACACTGTGGAAGAGAAAGTGAACTATGTTGAAACAAAAGGCAAGAGAGTCTGTCAACACTGGGATGAGCTAGTGAGAAAGTTCCACAGGACATAAGGGGGAAAGTTAGTAGATGCGGTCAGGTCATCTGTGTCTGACAATTGCTATGAATTGGGGGAGGGTAGAAGTTAGGCTCCTACTCTCCCTGAGAGACTGAGAGATAAGAACCCTATCTTTCTTGATGATTACATCGCTAAAACCAACTCGCATCCTTGAGAAAGACATTGCTGTGTTGTGAAACTGGCAAAGAGGTTGGGAGATTTACATCTCCAAGGGGCAGAGAAAGAATTTACAATTGCAAGTTTACTAAAATAAACGCACAGAGTAAAGGGAAGTCAGGAGTTTAGAGTCAGGGAGAAAGCTTTCTAAAGTTTAGTCAAGCTGAAAAGAAATGTTAATGCCATTTTGGTCAAAACAAACTTCCAAATAGCTTGCTTTCTTAATGTTATATTTCAAAATTGTGTCCATATGCGTTTACAACTATGAGATGGGAGAGCATTACAATTCCATATGTGTGTGTAATTATGAGGTATGAGATAGTTCACATTCACTTCAGTATGATATCACACGGTGTTAATATACTACATTTTAATTTCTATTTTTCTGTAGATGAATACTTGAAATTTTTTTTTGCTTTCATTTTTTGCTCTATAAACAGGGTAAAGGTATTTGTTTACTGGGGCTGCTATGACAAAATACTACCAACTGAGTGGTTGAAACAGTAGAAATTTATTTTCTCATAGTTCTGGAGGCTGGAAGTCCAAGATCAAAATGTTGGCAGATTTGGTTTCTCCTGAGCCCTCATTTTTGACTGGCAGGTGGGTGCCTTTGCACTGAGTCTTCACATGATGGCTCCCTAGGCATAGTTGTCCTAATCTCCTCTTCTTAAAAGGACACCACTCAAGATTGGATAGGGCATACCCTAACGACTTCATTTTAATTACTTTTCTTTTAAAATCCCTACGTCTAAACACATTCACATTCTGAGGTATAGACTCACATTCTGAGGAGTTAGGGCTTTGACATTTGAAGGAGGAGTGGGACATAATTTGGTCCATAACAGTAAGTATATATTTTGGTGCTCATGTCCAAAAGATTATTGGATATGTTGCTTGTTTTTACACTTTCTTCTTAGTACACATAAGAAATACTTCCTTTGGATATAAGAGGAGGACCCAAAAAACCCCAGAATTTACTTATAAAAAATTATGTATGTATTCTTACATGTTTAAACTTCAGTCACCTTCAAAGTACTCTTCGCTTGATGCAATACACCTATTGAGATACTTTTTCCACAGGGTTCATGCCTTTTTTGGTCAAAAACTACTGAACATTTGGCACAGTGTGGACAGGTGTGCTTGTAAATCACCCATCATGAAATAGGCAAACATGTGAAAGAATCTGAAAAAAAAAAAAATCACTGAAACTGAAAGCAGCCTCTCACAACAATGCTAGCTGGTACACTGAAGTCAATGAGTTCCTACACTTACCTAGGGGGAAGCCTGTGCTCCAAGGAGCCCTCCAAAGGATAATTCTGTCTTTTGGGGTCCTCCTCATATACTTAGAATGGATTGCTAGATTGTCAGGGACTCTCTTGCTTTTCTTCTTCATCAACACTTGATATTTTCTACATTCCCAACATTTCCCACTCAATACAAATTGCTTATATATTCTGGATATTAACACAATTAATCAGTTATATAGGCTATACATGCCTTGTCCCAGTTTTGTTGCGTATGTTTCACCTCTATTATGTCTTAATGAAAAGGGGTTATTTTTAATGCAAAATAATTTATCAATATTTTCCTTTATGTTCTTTATTTCCCTGTTGGAGTCCTGTTTAAAAATTATTTTCTCCTCCAAAGTCCTAAAAATACACTCAAATATTTTTTTCAAATATTTTAAAGTTTGGTGTTTCATATTTGAGTCTTTAATCCATTTGAAATTTATGTTAGTACATGGTGTGAGGTAAGAGTGCAATTTTTTTCCCATAGGAATAAACAGATGTTCTGATCCTGTATATTGTATAGTCTCTTCGTTCCTGAGTGACTTGCAAACCGTGTGATAGACTTATAATCTATCTATTCACAAGCTTTTTGGGGATTCTCTATTAGGGGCCATTGATGGGCTTTGCAATTAGTCTTGAAGTATACAAAGGAATAGTCCCACATTATTTTTCTTTTTCAGAAAACTTCTAACTATTTTCTAGCTTTTACTATGCCAAATAAACTTTAGAATCTGCTTTTCAAGATTTAAAAAATTAGTCTGTTGGGATTTTGATGACAGTTTATCTGAACCAATAGACTCAACCTATGGAGAATAAACATCTTTATGATATTGGATTTTTCACGATGTGAACATGGGCTATTTTTCAACCTATTAAACCTGTTTCAGCAGTAAATATGTTTTTGCATCAAATAATTAAATACATAAATAAACAATGAGCCCTTCTTTTATATATTAAAAAATTTATTCTTGGGTATTCCTATATTACTACAACTACAGTATATTTTTACGTTAGTTTTTTTATTTTCCTAATATTTTCTTTTCTTTTTTTCTTTTTTTTTTTTTGAGTTGGAGTCTCACTCTGTTGCCCAGACTGGAGTGCAGTGGCCGCTCCTGGTCACTGCAGCCTCAACCTGCTGGGCTCCGGTGATCCCTCCACCTCAGCCTTCCAAGTAGCTGGAACTACAGGCGCGTGCTACCACACCCAGCTAATTTTTTGATTTATTGTAAGAGATGAGGTCTCACCAAGTTGCCCAGGCAGGTCTTGAACCTGCGGGCTCAGGCAATCCACTCACCTCAGCCTCCCAA
>CAUYQG010280058.1:0-11986 GCA_963574415.1 Tarsius wallacei | reverse complement strand
TTGGGAGGCTGAGGTGAGTGGATTGCCTGAGCCCACGGGTTCGAGACCCACCTGGGCAAGCGAGACCTCATCTCTACAATAAATCAAAAAATTAGCCGGGCATGGTAGCGCGCGCCTGTAGTTCCAGCTACTTGGAAGGCTGAGGCGGAAGGATCACCGGAGCCCAGCAGGTCGAGGCTGTGGTGGCCGGGAACGGCCGCTGCACTCCAGTCTGGGCGACAGAGTGAGACTCCAACTCAAAAAACAAACAAACAAACAAACAAGCAAAAAAAAAAACTATTTCTCACTCTAAGGAGATCAGAAATTAGTAAAATTACCTGCAGGGACATTTGATACCTAGGAGACAGGAAGCTCCAGAGTTCCAGAGACTGAACTTTATTCTACAAAAGCTTTTGGCTCTTAGAATAAGTTCAGCTAGGTTGCAAGGGTGCGTTCTGCTGGTTCTGAACAAAGTCAAACTCAGTTTAACTAGTTATTTTAAATATTTAAACGCTACTGAGAGTGTATCTAATTGTATCTAGGTATTTTGAGCTATTGTTTCACCCCATTTTAAAAATACATGTTATTTTTAAAACAATTCTTTTTAAAAAGAAATTTACTATAGAAGGCAAAAATATTCTATATTCCTTTTGTCTCAGTTAGCCTCACTGTGGAACATTTAGCTTTTTACATGACAGGTTTACTCACATTGCAGCATATTGCCTTGCAAGGAAATAAATTGCCTCTGGAGAGTAAGATTGCACCCAGCGCCTTGAAGGGAGGTCAGGTAGATACTGCCATGTTGGGTATGAAACCCAGTTGCCCTACAAAATGAATGCAAAAAGCGCTTTGTTCCACAGTATTCACTTTCTTTGGGGCTCTTGTGTTGGGAGCTGTGAGCAATGGCCAGAGAAAACACCTGCCAGAATGTGTCTCATGCCAGCACAGGATGGGATGATTAATTTCGCTAGAACCAGCAGGATGGGACCTGCAGGGCAGCATACACAGTAGCCGCACTCACAGAAGAAATGAGAAATGCAACAAGTTCTTCAGGTCAGAATGCTTGTTCTTCACCTCTCTTCTTGCTTGAATGAGCCATGACTAATCCTTTACTAATATCGCAGTGGGTAGCAGGTTAAAACTCAAAGTTAACTTGGAAATCATCTACCTTAATTCACTTCAACTTTAGACGTAAAAAGCCAAGACCCAGAAATGTAAACCCTGTCTAGTTCTGTATTTATATTTAAATCTCACAGTGGGGCTTGATATCACTTCAGACCAGATAAGAATCACTGATGTGAAGACCTGAGTGAAAGGACTAATGCATGCTCAGTATGCATGTTCAATATGCATATATCTAGCCCACTGACTGCAATAGCTCCCAGAGACAGGCAGTAGCAGCCCTCCTGTAATGGCAGTCTAATTTGAATTCCCTTTGCCAGTGGGAGTTCACTGTTGGGGCTGCTGGGGCTCAGAGGCATCTTCTGAGGAGGTACAGATCGCTCCAGGAAATGAAAGCTAACTTGACAGAGTGAGTGATGTTGGCACTGAGTATGCATTTTTCTTATTTTTTAAATTAAATACTGAAAAATTTCCGGGAATAATTCACCTGAAGATAAGAAAAAGTTATTGGTTGCAGATACAGCTTCTTAAAGGGTACATCTTGCCAAATTGCTGTTTAGAGTGCTAGAATACACGCCCTCAGTACATCTCTTCATCTCCTATTGGAGAGACTTCACAAAGTTTGTTCTTACTGAGATTTTAGCTGAATTCATGTTGCTCTGATAGAGGCTTTTTTCAAACTGATTATGTTTTAATGCCTCAAATTATATCCTGTTCAAACATGTTAGAACAAGCTAGTATGAGTTTATTTTGGTGCAAAAAAAATTGAAAAACTTAATTTTTATAATACTCATTTTCTGTGAACTTTTTGAAGACCCTTCATATTTTATGTAACACAATTTCCATAGGGAAGAGAAAACCCTAAATGGAACAGGGCGAGAAGTAAGGGATAATATGTGAAGAATTCAATGAAATATCTACAGTATTCCTTCCTGTATCATAAATCGAGAGTCCCATGAGGACAGCCTCCTTCCAGAGCTTACCTTGATAGCTAACACTGAATATATTTCCAGCCTGCATGAAAAAAGGAATCCAGTTCACATACACTCTAGCCTCCATCCCAGAGGAGCAGTGTAGTGGCCTTGTCCTCAAAGCCTCTTTTAAGCGGTCCTTGGCATTCATCAAGCAACTCTTTCCTTGGGCACCTCCTGCACTTGTGTTTAAAATAGAAGATGACTATTCAGGGCTATAGGCCTGAGCCCTATTTCTCCATAGATGACAGACTCTCATTTCTCCTTTTCTTCTGTTGTTAGTTAGGCAAACAAACAACAGCCAAATTACTGGATGCAATTAATCACCCATTTTTATAGATATAAGGTAATAAAAATATAAAATATACTGCTATTTTTCACTCCCAGGCCATTTCATGGCTGCAAAGACATTCCCTTATCACAGCAAAAGACAGGACTGCCGGGCTTGGTGGCTCAGCCTGTAATCCCGCGCCTTTGGGAGGCTGAGGTGAGTGGATTGCCTGAGCCCACGGGTTCGAGACCCGCCTGGGCAAGCGAGACCTCATCTCTACAATAAATCAAAAAATTAGCCAGGTGTGGTAGCGCGCGCCTGTAGTTCCAGCTACTTGGAAGGCTGAGGCGGAAGGATTGCTGGAGCCCAGCAGGTTGAGGCTGCAGTGGCCGGGAGCGGCCACTGCACTCCAGTCTGGGCGACAGAGTGAGACTCCAACTAAAAAAAAAAAAAAAAAAAAAAAGCAGGACTAATGTGAGCTGCCTCATTGTGCACAGGGAGGTCCCCTTTCTTAGTTCATGACCCCAAGCTGACTGGGAACAGCTGCTTTCTGGAGATCTACATGCAGCTCTCAATGCCAGGACATGTTCCAGGGACGCTTCTAGCTCCTGTTCCAACCTTCCAGCACTAGTGACTTGCCAGCCCTCCCCACTCTCTGCCCTGGTCCCCACTGGCACATCATCAGATACACACACTGACAGATGCCCCTTGTTCCAAGCATTTATACATCTTGTGATTGCATAATTATACCTTTTTCTCCCTTATTATGCTTAATTTCACTTCTTTATTTTCTATTACAAAGCTCCCTTTGAAGTAAGAGGTCTTTTGTAGCAGAAATATAGCTCTAGCAATCTGATTTGAGCAGTTTCATGAAGTCCCAATGTAAAATATCAAAGTTAATAGCATTATTTTTATGCATCCCAAACACAGATAAACTATAATCTCTTCCACTAAAATATACATGAGAATTTGTAGTTGAATGTGGTTTGGGGAGAGAAAATTGCTTATAAAAGTGTTCTGAAGTTTTGTTCGTAAATTTGTTTCTTTCCCATTTCTTGTTATTAAAATGAGAATGTTGAATTTAAGCTCCAATTTAACACAATTTTCACTCTTTCTGCAGCACCTGAAATTCTTAGAGGTTGTGCCTACGGACCTGAGGTGGACATGTGGTCTGTGGGAATAATCACCTACATCTTGTAAGTGAAGAAAAGCAATCTTTATGCAAATTGTTTCCCTCTCTGTGGCATTTTCTAGGTTCCTCTAGTCCTCATAAAAACCAAGATTACTGTTTTACTTTTTGTGATTTTTCTATTATATACTAAATGTAGTTAGTGACAGAATTTTCTGAAAATGAACATTGCATTTTATTTTGTAATTTTCTTGGAACCAGAATTTTTGTCCAGGACTTTTCTATATCTCATTTCACTATATAATATACAACAGATTTGGGGAACACTTCATTATTTGACAATAGAAAAATCAATGTGAAAACCCAAGTTCACCTATTAAACTTGCTCTTGTTTTAGTTATTTGCATCTCATCTAAAATAATTAGACTCTTAGTCCTTTTAAAGGGGCATGTTTACATTTGTAAGCAATTCCAAACTGGTGTATCAGGAATATTTTAAGTGCATTTTGGATATCGATTTTGTTTCCTAGTCTTATTAGGCTTTTAAGGGCCTTGGCTTTAATAGTCTATACACATTTCTATGGTAGAAAAAAGAAATAAGCTAAATATTTCACTCTGTGATATCCCCAACTCCATTCCTGAGCTTCTGTCCAATAATAAATAAGAAGTTTCTGGAAATTTGCCAAAGAGATGATGGAATCACAAATGATTTAAACAGAAGAGTGTCTGAAAAGAAAGATTGCTATAGAACAACTATAAAACAAGATATCAATGAGTTCAAGAGTTTAATTCAAAACAAGCAGATATGGTGGCATTACGGTGGCAGAGTTCATTGTTGGAACCCATATATTCAAATCTATAAAGAGACACTGAAGGGCTCAAAAGAAGGTATATTGGTCTGTTTGGAGTTCCATAATAAAGTATATAGACTGGGTGGCTTGAACAACAGAAATTTATCTTCTCACAGTTCTGGAGGCTATTTGAGAAGTTTGAGATCAGGGTGCCAGCATGATTGAATTTTGATGAGGGCTTTCTTCCTTGCTTGCAGATGGCTACCTTCTCACTGTGTCCTCATATAGTGGAGAGAGAGAGAGCAAGCTCTGTGGTGTCTCTTCTTAGGAGGAGACTAATTCCCAGGATGAAGGCCCCACCCTCATGACCTCATCTAAACCTGATTGCCTCCCAAAGGCTCCATCTCCAAATACTATCAATTGAAGGTTAGGGCTGCAACATATGAATTTGGAAATGAGGGGGACACAATTCAATATCAGAAGAAAGAGTTGGTTTGAGGTTTAAATATATATATATATTTGTTTTTAGCAAATATAAAGTTCAGGTCATATGGACTAGGAATGGGGCAATTGGAGTAGGACCCCTAAACAAGTTAGCAAACTCTAAGTTCACTTGGAGTGTGTGTGTGTGTGTGTGTGTATGTGTGTATGTGTGTGTGTATTTATAACCAAGACAAAAAGGTTTAACAAACAACCATAAAATAGCCATCTGCTAATATGTAATGTCAAAAGATATTTTAAGTGTTCAATTTTCAGTGTTTCTAAAATGTATTAAAGCTTTGGAAAAATATGGAGAGGTGGAGAACCATTTTTTTTTTCTTTTGAAAATACAAACTGTTAGCTAATTTGTGTCTGCCACACTAAATGCTTGATTCACTAAAATGAATCTGGACACATCATAGAATTTTTTTCTTCTTGTGTTTGAGATCACCTTTATACTAGAGAAAGAATATGTCTCCTAAATTATGTAGTTAACATATACAAAGAAGGATTCAGGTTAGCCTTAAAATGTAAAAATATCCAATTACAATTTTGTGTTGAAATATACTGTGGAAGTTGAAGTATTAACAATATTTTTTTAAAACTTAGAGATAGAAGTAGGAAATTAAGTTACATTTGCCCAGAAAAATTGGAATATGGAATGAGTAAAGTTTTACAATATGGCCGTTGACTTGGTAAAATGAAGGAAAAAATTCTAATCATTTGAGAAACATGTTATTATAACCCTGAAGATAATTATATAAACTACTTTTAAATTTATTTTATCTTTATATAGTTAGGACAATTAATCAATAGGTGTCAGATGAGAATAAGAGTAATAATTCCCAAAATGAAAGCACCATGCTGCTTACAACTAATATCTTTTAGTTCTAGACTAGTGTCGTCAGCACCTAAACCTGAGGACTGTTTACTTAATCTGTAGTTCGTTAATAATTAGTGAAGTCTACCTGGCAAGATTCACTGGCACATTTTCTGTAGTGGATTGTGCCTTCAGACCTATGTATCTCTTATTGTATTGGTTTAGCTTTGGCGTGTACTCAGTGGCCTACTTGTCACCTGAGAATATGACCTCTACACACCTGACTCATTGCACCAGAATGGCTTAGAGCCAGAAGGGAGCAGAGTACACAAGTAACCAAATGAATAATTAGAACTAAGGATTCATTTTGTTGATGCTTCTTGGGATAAATATTACAATGAAGCTACATTATGAACTTCAGTCAAATTCTTTCTTCTGTCCCCCAAATGTTGAGGTACCGGTTTTATATACACTTGTCTGTATATACATAAACTCTGGAGTAATGCCATGAGTAGAAGTTGAATTCTTACTATCAGTGTAGAGACCTCTGTTTACTCTTACCCCTGTTCCTATGGCTACTGTTACATTTTGTCTTTACTCTTTCATTCTTAGAAGTTCCAGCTTGTCATCACCAGGCTATTTTGTGGTATGGCCTTACAATTTCTAAGGATGACACTAGCCTGAAAATGAAGTCCATTTTATTGTTTCTCCCAGGAACTCTAGTCTCTCTACCTTTTTATATCTAAACTCTCTGCTCCACAGACAAAAGCTGATGTACTGGGCATCATGATCTGATCAGAATCAGAGATTCAAACTCTCACCACAGCAATTCTGCCTAAGACTTGGAGAGATCTTTATAAGATATTCACACTTCAAGTCTGTATAATCCCAATATACTCCTAAGTATTCTAGTTGAAATTAAAATATTACCATTTCTGAAGCGCTTTTGCACTGTGTGCATACATGTGTGTGTGTTTGCTGCTCTCTGTCACATTTCTTCCATTTTTGGCATTTCAGGCTGACACTACATAAACTTTTTACCTTTGTCACCAAAACCCAAAGTCGTTGACATGACTGCAATAAAAGAAAAGACATTGGAGCACTGTAACTTCTGAATTTTCATTTTTGTTGCTAGATTTTCAGAAGGGGAAACATAAGGAGCTTCCTAAACTAAGTCTGGAAAGTTGACTTATTTCTCTGTCACTTACCAATGACAGGCCATAGTTTTCTAGTGTTGTAGAGGGCAGGGCAGGGCCAGGCAAGGTCAGACTCTCTCCCTGTCAAGGCATGGACATGTGCTTCTATTTCTCCTTAAGCTTCCCTTCCACAGGTAGGTCTAGAGCAGGAATCTCTGTGCAGACTGCTCAGTAGAGAGAGGTAGAATGCACTGGTCTAGTCTTCAGTATTGTCAAGCTTTGCCTTTTCCTTGCTAGCTCCAGAGTATTTGGAAGAGACAAAGAGTCTCCCAGTGTAGCCTTCTGTGAGTAAAGGGCATAAGAAATTGCTTCTTCCTAAAAAAAAACAAACAAACCCCATCCTATTAGGATGTACTTGAATTTTTCTGCACCAAACTGGCCGGCTTGACGGAAGAATTTGGGAAGATATCTTATAATGTATTCATTCTTTCCCCCACCACCACTCTTTTCAAAGGCAACACATGCCATGGTGGAGCTCTTATTTACTTTTTATTTTCCAGTTTCTTTTTTGGTCCCTAGTGATTTTAGAACCACCACCCATCTATGAAAGTGGCAGCTTGGTGGTCGCAAACAACTCACTCTTCCTCTCTTTCTTTAGGATGCCCAAGGTGGTTTTCTGTTCCTTTTCTGTCACTTTTGCCATTTATTTTTAAGCTAACTTTGTAGTAGAAAATGAAGGTGAGCATAGTAGAATGTCTTTAATAGTAGAATGTCAAAAATGAGGATCACTTACAGAATTAGGTGAATCCAGGCTGCTCATCTCTGTTGGCTGCATCCGGTCACTGCATTAATACATTTTTGAAGGCCATTCCTTGGCAATCATCTTAGCTCCCATCTTTATTCACTCTGAAATCCAATCAGGAATGAGATTGAAATGTCTTATAGCCTTACTCATTTCTGTGAAGAATTTTATAGAATAGGACAGGGCAAAAATGAAGAAAAAATCTTTACTTTTTAATCTCTTTATTCTCAAAATCCGAATTCTTTCATTGGAATTCTAATCCATTTCTGTCTACCCATCTGTCTGTCTTCTTAATTCCTATGAATAAAAAATCCATGGAAGGTCTTGGTTTACTGTCTCTAATAATATTATTATTATTGCCCTTTGTGTCACAATAATAATTATTATCATTATAGCTTTTTGTAGAAATCCTAACTTGGTTATATCGGTTCTTTCTGCCCGAAAATTTGATTGTGTGTTTTACTATCACTAGTGACTTGTAACAAGAGAGTTACATTCCTGTGCTGAGTAGACTTGCTTCCATAGCAGAAAACTGTGGGAAAAGGACAGTCTTGAGTTTCTGCAGAAATTTGATGAAATATACTTGGACTTCTAAAGACATTTTATTCTTTATATTTTTGTCCCTCTAGACTTTGTGGATTTGAACCATTCTATGATGAACGAGGTGATCAGTTCATGTTCAGGAGAATTCTGAATTGTGAATATTACTTTATCTCCCCCTGGTGGGATGAAGTATCTCTAAATGCCAAGGACTTGGTAAGTGCAACAAACAAAATGAAATAAGTGGATTTTTAACTAATTAATGAGCAGTGTTTTTTTTTAATTGTCCCTAATAATACCATATTTCCTCTCAATTTTAAAGTATTTTTAATAAAATAGTGCACATTAATGCATTTTCCTAATAGATAGTTTTTAAAAAGGTATGTTTTGACTCATCTCAGGCTGAATTATTACAAGTTACAATTACTGCATTTTTAATTAATGAACTTTGACTACCTGGTCAATATAGAGCTTTGCTTATGAAGAAAGCTGTACTAGGTGAATCCAAACATAATTTACATAGAAGAATTTAACATGGATTGCTTTTACCTAGATTTAGATATTCTTCAAATAAAACAACGTTGTTTCCTAAAATTTCATTCAAACTTATAAAATATCTTCATAGTAACACAGGTCCCAATATGCATCATCGGCATTACAAAAATTTTCCACTGTATGAGTATTTCATTATGTTTGTTTTATGTTGCTTCTCACTTAAGCTAATATTGAGGTTTGCTTGCATTGAGGAAACACTTACCCTCTGTGGAGGTGGTTCACCTCTTCTAAAATTAAGAGAATGCTAACGTGGGATTGAAACAATTACCATCAATCCTCTAGAGAAAATCGACACAGAAATAATCAAGAGCTGACTTTTGAGTCAAGAATGTTAGATTTACAAAGTGCCTTAGGAGTCACCTAGCCCTTCCCTTATTGTAAAGATGAGTGTTGGAAAAACCAGGGAGATTAATGGATTGCCAGAGGTCACACAGCTTCCGGGCAGAAGGACGTTATTAAGACTGATGCAGGCTTCCAGACCTCCCTTTACAGTGCTCTTTTCTATTCAAGGATTTCTTTCATACTCTCCATGTTCTTTCATGGATCCTTCCAGGCCCATGGCTTTTCCAGTGTGACTGGGAGGAGATGGCCAGTGTGTGTGATGTGTAGATGTTATCCCAACTCCTCCCTCAAGTTAGACCCTGGGCTCCTAACATCTCTCGAATCTCCTACTTCTCTCCCCCTCCATCACCTCTATCCCACTCCAAGCCACAGTTCTCTCCCACCTGGACCACTGCCACAACTTCCTACTGGGTTACTCTGCCTCTTCTCTTGCCGTTCACAAATATACTGTCCACACAGGATCCATGTTATAAGTCGATCACATCATGTCACTCTCCTGTTTTAAGGCTCTTAGTTTAAAAATCCAAAACCCATAACAAGATCTACATAACATTGCTTCGTCTGGAACCTGCCATCCTCTCCCACACTATCACTCATTTCATATCACTCTCCCTTGATCACTCTTCACTTAAGTGCTCCAGACTTCCAGTTCCTTTTCAGTGTAGCTCAGGATATTGGCCACTGCTCTGCTCTTTTTTGTACTTTATAATATTCTCTTCTTTCTTCCTTGCCTTCTTCTTCTCCATTAAACACACACACACACACACACACACACACACACACACACACACACACACACACCCTTATTACCTGGGTAACTGTCATCCTCAAGCCCTAGCTGCCGCTAGACATCCCTTGAAAGGCATGGTCTACCTTCCCCTTCAGTTCCTCCTTTCCTTAGTTGATTCTTTCTGCTGCATGCTTCCTTTGCCCTTAGACTCCCCCTTTCATGATAGTCATCACTTACCATTACATGTTCAATTCCCTAATTAGATAATAAGCTCTGGAAGAGGAAAAAGCATGTATGCTCAGATCTTAGTACCATATAGGACATATAGTGCTCAGTAAACATTTATTGAGCAAATCGATGAGTCAGGAAGTAAATCATGAAGTTTTAGAGTCTGACACACCTGGATTCGAGTACCCCCTTTGTCATCGCCTAGAAATGTGACCTTGAACTTGCTATTTATGTTTTAGTTTTCTCATCTGGAATGATAATTGTACCTATCTTTAGGTTTTTGTGAGAATCAAGGAGTACAATGCATGTTAAGTATTGGCACCAATACTTAAACTGGCACCAACTAATTTAATAATAATCTTATTTAGCCCTCTTTCCATTTCTTTTAACCCCTAATAAACACTAAATGGATAAGAAGGTGAGTTTCATATTCCTTCATCCAGCTAGATCTCGTGCTGGTTCATAGCGGTGTAAAACTTTAGAACTAGAGTTCTCTTTGAGCTCCATAAATATGTACTTACTGGCAAAACCAACATCTGTTGTGCCACCAGCAGAGGTTACAGTGTGGACAAGTGGGAGAGTTGGTTGTTAAGGGGTGCTGGTCATAGGGTAATGGTGAAGCTTTGAGTGTGAATCCTGAGAGAGTCATTGGATCTATTTGACCTTCAGCAAGTTTCTTAACAATTCAGTGCATCAGTATCTTCAAATGTAAAGATTAACAATATGTAGGTAAATTTTTGGTACATAGTGACTGTCAATAAATTCTTTGTATTTTTATAAGGTGGATGGTAATAATGAGGAAGAGGAAAAGAATCATTGGCACATAAGAGGAAAATACTTAACTGTTAAGGATGTTGCAAAGATTAGGTCTCATTTAATAAAATTATTAGTACACATGTTCAACAGGTGATAGCTGTGACTACTGCCAGATTTTTATCTACTACCATGCATTCTTTCTCTTTCTCTCTCTCTCTCTGAGTCGGGGCCTTACTCTGTCACCCAGGCTGGAGTGCGGTGGCACAATCATGGCTTCCTAGGCTCAAGCAATCCTGCCTTGGCCTCCTAAAGTTCTGGGGTTACAGACATGAGCCACTGCGCCCAACTTACATTCTTCCTCTTAACCTTTCTTTCCCCTTCTCTCAGATTTTAAGCCTAAACAACTTCCTGTTTCTGCCTCTCTAGCCCAAACACATATTCTTTTGCAAACATTACAGAAAGAAAGGGAAGAACCAGACAATATGTGTTCCTCGTTTGACTTGCTGTCTGATTTTGTTAGCCTATGTTCACTTCTTCTTAGGTTATTAGAGTTAGAAAAGATCTTAGACCTAGAATCACCCAAAGCTTTCACTTTACACATGAGCAGGTCAAAATCCAGAGAAACTGACCACCCTGGAGGGATCATGATATAGTGGCCACATGATAAGCTCTGACATAACACAGACCTGAGTTTGAATACAGGCTCTACCAGTTACAAATTGTCTGATTTTAGGCAAGTTATTAAGTCTCTCTGAGCTTCCTTCTATCCTTCATTTATGAACTGGTGCTAATATTTCCAAATGATAAGGTTGTTTAAATAATTACATAAGTTTTTTAAAATGTGTATATACATTTAAGAATGCATTTACAAAGAGATTAAGGTGGAAATGAGATCCCGTAAGGAAAGAGACTGGGGGTGTGTTCATAAGCACTCAATTCATATGTATGTTTATGTCTAGGGTCACAAAAGTAGAGGTATAACCAGGACTTGAACACACTTCATGATTCTCAGTAGTTTCTACCTCATACCAAGTCACCCCTGCTGAGCCCAAGGCTGGGGATTATTCCATTTGCTGACCCTCTTTTCAATTTATTATCTGCTCATCCTCACAAGCTAGAGTAAATCTCCCAGAACAAGCTGCCATCGGTTGGATATGGCTTTAAGTAGTCATGCCCTCAAGCCACTGACTTCTTCACTTAGATTCTAAAATGGCTTTTTAGCACTGGGCTTATTCTTTGAAGGGATTAGAAAGGAAAAACTATATGTCCAAAGATAGACTCATAAGAAGTATTCCGACAAGCTTCTGCAAAGCCAAAGAAACTATCAAGAGAGCA
>CAUYQG010280029.1:0-14469 GCA_963574415.1 Tarsius wallacei | reverse complement strand
CCATGCCCGGCTAATTTTTTTTGATTTATTGTAGAGATGAGGTTTCGCCTGCCCAGGCGGGTCTCGAACCCGCGGACTCAGGCAATCCACTCACCTCAGCCTCCCAAGGCGCGGGATTACAGGCTGAGCCACCGAGCCCGGCTAATTTTTTAATTTATTTTATCTTATTTTATTTTTGAGTCTCACTGTGTTGCCCAGGTTGGAGTGCTGTGGCAAACTCATGGCCACCCCATCGACAACTTACTGGGCTTCGGTGATCCTCCCACCACAGCCTTCCAAGTAGCCAGAACTACAGGCGCACACTACCAAGCCCAGCTAATTTTTTAAAAAAATTTACTGTAGAGACGAGGTCTTGCCAAGCTGCTGGAGATGACCTCAAACCTGTGGGCTCAGGCAATACACTCACCTTGGCCTCCCAAAGTGCTGGGATTACAGGCTGAGCCACCGAGCCCGGCCAAAATAGTTAAAATTTTTAAAAGAAAAAATTAGTGTAGCCTAAGTATGGTGTTCATAAACCTATAGTACTGTACAGTAATGCCCTAGGCCTTTACATTCACTCATCAGTCACTGACTTACTCAGAGCAACTTCCAAGTATGCATACTTTATTCATAATTAGTGCCCTATACAGATGTGCCTTTTGTTTTTTTGAGTCAGGGTCTCACACTGTCACCCAGGCTGAAGTGCAGTGACACAATCACAGCTCACTGCAGCCTTAACCTCCTTGGCTCAGGCAATCCTTCCACCTTAGCCTCTGGAGTAGCTGGGACTACAGGTGCACATCATTATGCCCAGATAATTTTTTTTTTTTTTTTTTTTTTTTAGCGACAAGGTCTTCCTATTTTGCCCAAGCTGATATTAAAGTCCTGGGCTCAAACAATCCTCTTACCTCGGCCTACCAAAGTGCTGGGATTACAGACGAGAGCCACCTTGCTTGGTCAGATGTGCCATTTTTAATCTTTTATTGGAAGAGGGTTAATAAGACAGGGTCTCGCTCTGTAACCCAAGTTGGAATGCAGTGGTGGCATCATAGCTCACTGTAGCCTTGAACTCTTGGGCTCAAGCAATTCTCCCACCTCCACCTCCTAAGTAACTGGGACTACAGGTGTGCACCACCACACCTAGCCTGCTTTTAATATCTAAGAAAATATTACTCTGAAACATTATTTTGCACATAAAGAAAATAGCAAAGAAAAATAAACAATTCTGTTGCCTCAGCGATAACTACTATTAATATTTCCTTGTACAGTCTTCCAGTATATGTAATAAATATATATTATAAATAGACATGTTTATTTGTATAATTTTTGCAGAAAGGAATCATTCAGTTTTACATAAATGGCTAGATTTAGAAAACAATTTTGTGACTTGTCGTTTTTACTCATGTTACAACAGGAGCATTTTCCTGGGTCTTCACTTCCCAGCATTCTCCAGTCAACATGAGTAATGGCTGCATGTACTCTGAGTGCAGACAGCAAATGGAAAATGTGGAAGGGTGACCCATAAAGGACTTTTGTTGTTGTTGTTGCTTTTAATAGCCTTTGGGGATATTGCATGAAGCCATGATCTTCACTTTATTTAAGGAAATTCCACAGGGTCAAACTTAAGTTACAAAGATGTAAGGTGAACATCCTCCCAGTCATTTCCAAAATCCTTGTGAGGGCACAAGGATTCATGCAAATCTTTGGAAGACTGCTAAGTGTTTAATTTAGTACTAAATTGGATTGCCTGAGCCCACGGGTTCTAGACCCACCCAGGCAACACTACAATAAATCAAAAGTTAGCCAGGCATGGTAGTGAGTGCCTGTAGTTCCAGCTACTTGGAAGGTTGAGGTGGAAGGATCACCAGAGCCCAGCAGGTCGAGGCTGCAGTGGATGGGAGTGTGCCACTGCACTCCAATCTGAGCGACAGAGTGAGACTCCAACTAAAAAAAAAAAAAAAAAAAAAATTAGTACTAATTAAAATGATAATTGGTCGGGCATAATGTAAACCCAGCACTTCAGGAGGCTGAGGCAGGAGGATTGCTTGAGCCTAGGAGTTCGAATCCAGCCTGGCAATATAGTAAGATCTCATCTCTTATTTTAAAAATTAATATAATATAATTAGTGTAATTACAATGGCTAACACAAGTGTACTTCCTATGTACCAGACCCTGTTCTAGGCCCTTCACATGATGAACTCAATACTTATAACATGCATATTGTGCCCTGTTTACAGATGAGGAAGCTGAGGCACAGATAGATGAAGTAACTTGCCCAAAGTTATACGATACAGTTAATAAGTGATGGAGCCAGGATACAAACCAGCAGGTTGGCTCCAAAATAGAGGTTCCCAGATTTGGTCATACATCAGAATTACCTGGGGAGCTTTTAAAATTTTAAATGCCCAAATTGCACCTATACCCATCACAATGTCAGAAGTTGGCAGCTGACATCAGCCTGGAACCCCCCCACCAGCTGATTCAGTGCATAACAAAATGTGGGACTCATAGCTTCAAGGCCTGCATTCCTAACCATTGTGTTAATGGCATACAGGAAGCTTGTCTTCAGCCCACCTGTGCCCTGAAAGAGGCAGTAAGATGGTTTCCTGAAGAGTGAGATTCAACCAAGCATTAGAGAAATGTGCTGTTTGGTAGACTTGTCCAAGCTATGCAGACTGCCCTGAGCTATCAGTGAGGATGGGGTCCACAGCTAGGAAGGAGCAGCTCAGAAAGGGCTCCCTAGGGGGCTAGGTTGATGTCCTGGCTTACCTGGGGCAGTCCTGGTTCTCACCCATTGCTCTGACATAATTATTAATGGTGCCCTTAAAAATGTCCTGGTTTGTATGAAAAACCATAGTCACCCTCCTTTTTACCCACTTTCATGGGATCCTATACTTTTTATTCATTGCACGCATCATTATTCTAATTAAATTTTATTTGTTTTAATGTCCCTTTCCCCTGCCAGATAGAAACTCCATGAAGACAAGGATCATATCTGTCTCATTCTCCATTTTATGCCCACAGACAACACAGAGTGTGGTGTGCAAGGCAGGTTCATAGTATTTGTCGGATGATTCAGAAGAGCAAGACCCCAAGGAGCTGCTGCTAGAAGCAGAAACAGGAGCAGGGAACACGCACTGGCAGGGACACCGTGGATGGCTCAGATTGCCCTGGGTGCATATCAGGGCCCGTGGCATGCTGATGACACTTGGGGGTCACAGCAACCAGGACTGACCCTTTGGAAGCAGTGTGCAGTGGGGGAGAAAACAGACCTGGGGAAGTTCTAAAGAAACTCCAATTCCCACCCCAAAAAGAATGGCCACCCAGAGATGTAAGGACAAAGGGTTGGAGGGTCATACTAGCCTGAATATTAAAAGACATTATATTGTGCCCCTGGCGATTGTCTACTTGTATTAGTCAAGGTATGCTAAATGCTGGAACAATCATTCTCCAGCCCCAATCCAACAAAAGGTTGTTTTCTCACCACATAATACTTCAATAAGGTGTTTGGGAGCGGCTTGAGGGTATCCATCTTGTGGGTTCCAGCACCCCTGCTGGATGTCTGCATTCAGGCAGAGGGAGTGCCCATAGCAGGGAGTGCGGGTTTCTATTGGCTAAACCCATGGCTTGCATCACTTTTGGCCACATTCTATTGGCTGGACCTGTGACTTACATCACTACCTGCTGCATTCTACTGACCAGAACTTGGTCACATGGCCACAGCTAACTGCAAGGGACACCAGAAAATGTAGTCTATGTGGAAATGGAAATAAATTTGGTAAATAGTGACCTATAAGAGTTCTTCCTAGAAATAAAAGTAAGGAGTCAAAAAGGGTAAGTTGGCTAAGGCTGCTGTAACAAAGTACCACAAACTAGGTGGCTTGAAACAACAAATTTATTGTCTCACAGTCCTTGAGGCCAGAATTCCAGGATCAAGGTATTCCCTGGGTCAGGCTTCCCCCAGGCTCTAGGTAAAAGTCTGTTCATGCCCCTCTCTTAGCTTCAGGTGTCATCAGCAATCCTTGACTTTCCTCAGCTTGCAACTGCGTAACTCCAGATTCTGCCTCTATCATCACGTGGCCTTCTATCTCCCTGTGTGTCTCCTCTTCTTATAAAGACACCAGTCATCTCTGATTAAGGACCCACCCTTAATCATTTTAACTTGCATCTTAATTACATCTGCAAAGACTCTATTTCCAAATAAAGTCACATTCACAGATGCCAGGGTTAGGGACTTGGGCATGTGTTTCAACCCATAACAAAGGGTGTGAACTTTTTATAGGTTCTTGAGGTCAGGCACGGTGGCTCACACCTGTAATCCCAGCACTTTGGGAAGCCAAGGTGGGCAGATTGCTTGAGCCCTGGAATTCAAGACCAGCCTGGGCAACATAGCAAAAGCTCATCTCTACAAAAAGTAAAAATTAGCCAGCCATGGTGTCATGCACCTATAGTCCCAGCTACTTGGGAGGCTGAGTTAAAAGGATGGTCTGAACCCAGGAGGTTGAGGATGCCGTGAGCTATGATCATTGTGATCGTGCCACTGTACTCCAGCCTGGGCAACAGAGTGAGACCCAACTCAAAAGAAATAAAATAAACGTTCCTGAGACACTCCCCCATTGCTTCCAAAAAGATCATTCCAATTTGCAAACAAACCAGCATGAGGGTATTGTGTCATCCCACCAAAGTACCAGTATTTATGTTTTCTTCTTTAGCTTTATCATCTTGATTTTTGCAAATTTAATAAGTGTACAAGGGTATCTTTTTTTTTTTTTTTTAAGACAGGGTCTCACTCTGTCACCCAGGCTGGAGTATTGTGGTGGAATCATAGCTCACTGCAGTCTCAAACCACTGGGCTAAAGGGATCATCCAACTTTAGCCTCCAAATAGCTGGGACTACAGGCATGTGCCACCATACCTGGCTAGTTTTTAAATCTTTTTAGAGATGGGGTTTCACCATGCTGCCCAGGTTGGTTTTGAACTCTTGGCCTTAAGCAATCCTCCCATCTCGGCCTCCCAAAGCACTAGTGTTATAGGTATGAGCCACCACTCCCAGGTGTATCTTATTTTTGACTTGGGAAGTTCAAAAAGTGCTCCAGAATCACATCATCCATTACCACTAAAGGATGATTCATAGTCAGGACGAAGGGTTGGGGACAGAGACTTGGGCCAGTGTGTAAGGGGCCCTCCAGGAACTGAACAGTGTTTACTGGACAGTGAGTAGCCATCACAGGACACAGAAAAAGCAGGGATTCAGGAACATTCAACTTCCAGTAGTTAGAAGCTGAGTCATAACTCTCTTCTTGCAGAAGACAGAGGACAAAATTTTTCGTTTATCCATCCAAAATTAATGTTTCTGGAGAGGGGGCCTGGATGGCTTTCTGCAGACAGCCCAGCTGCCGTGGTGTGACTCTTGTCTGGTCTGCTTGTCACGATGGCAGGTTCGGTCTGATGTTGCAGGGGATGAAGGCGGCTGCAGATGTTCAGAGTGAGCCATCCCCAAAGCAGCTCTGCAAGGCCAGAGGGGCCATCGCACAACAGAACACTCTGTGCTGGGCCCAGAATCCCCCACCCCCGGGAATGATTCATGGCAGCCACCTTATGATATGTGATTGTTCCAGGCAGAGTCTCTGTCAGCCAGGGAGAAATGTGTAAATGTAATTCGTATTCTCAATTTTTGTGATAGTTTTGGTCATTATCCACTCCCCCCACGACTCTCCATCTTCCTCCCATATTTTCCCTTCCCGAGTTTTTAATCAGAGGGATATGTCAGGAGTGAATTTGAAAGTCCTTGCCTTTCCTCGGAATGTGCTCTCTCTTGTGGCTGCGAATATTGCAAGGAGTGCAGCCTCGAAGCTCCAAGTTTATGTTTATGATACTTATTTTTATTACCTTTGAGTGAAAGTGATTGCTATGGTTATCTCCTTCTTAAATATATATATTTTCCTTTCATTTATTTTGAGTACAGTTTGAATTTTTACTCATCTTCCATCCCATGCTCCCAAAAGAGGTGGGAAGGGATGGCTCGGAAGATGACGAGCCCCTTCCTCTTCTCATTTTATAGCACGACAGCCTCCTTTACAGTGTCTCCAAAGGGAGAGTCTCCCATCTCTGCTCCTGTGGGGTGAGCAAAGAGTCTCCTTCATTCCCCAATCCTAAGTAAGCTTGAGGGGGGCTTCCTGGGAGTTTCTGAGAACCCCACCTATAACAAACAGGGAGGTCAGTAGACTGAAATTGAAGAGGAAAGAAAAGGCATGTAACTGTCAAACTGATTTCTGCTGGATGAAAGGTCTCTGTGAAGGCAGATACAAGGTACATTCCAGGCAGACTCAGAAACTCATTTCCAGAACCAAAGGCTATATCACTGACCTCAAATCAGCCAACACTGACACCATCTTCAAGGTGACAGCACCCGTATCTTGGGGTCCACATCTACTTTTCAGGGGTTACCTATGATTCCCTCCTCTCCTTGGCCTTTCAATACAGTCACCCATGTAATTTCCCCCCAAGTACTTGGTTAGGTCTTGATAATAATGAGATCCGATTAGAAAGCTAGATTTCTCAGGAGATGATTTACTTTTCAAAGAGGCACCTTGGACCTGACCACCACTCATTCTGGCCATGTCACTGTCCAGTCTTTGGGCCTGTGGAGGAGAGTAGTGGAGTCATTCCTACACAGGACAGAATGAGACTGAGCCAGATTCCAGCAAAGCTCGCATACAAGCTCTGTGCCCTCAAGCAAGGCACTTAACCTCTCTCTCTGAGCCTCAGTTTTCTCATCAGAAAGGGGGAAAGATTACCCATGGCACTGGTCTGTGGGGATGCGATGAGATGGTGTATAGCAGGAACTTTGCAAAGTGATTCTTTTGAAGTTTAAATCAGATTAGGGACCCTCCAGGCCTCAAAGCCTCCAACAGCCCTCTCACACAGGACAATTCTAGAGTCCTTTCTATCGCCCCCAAAGCCCTACATGATCTGAACCTGTTACCTCTCTGACCCCGCTGAGCTCCATGCACACTGATCTCTGTGGTCTTCCTGGACACTCCAAGCCAAGCTCGTTCCTTCTTTCTTTTCTCTTTTTTTTGAGTTGGAGTCTCACTCCATCGCCCCGACTGGAGTGCAGTGGCACACTCCCGGCCACCGCAACCTCGACCTGCTGGGCTCCAGGGATCCTTCCACCTCAGCCTTCCAAGTAGCCGGAACTACAGGTGCGTGCTACCACACCCAGGTACTTTTAAAATTTATTGTAGAGATGAGGTCTCGCCAAGTTGCCCGAACAGGTCTCGAACCCACGGGCTCAGGCAATCCACTCACCTCAGCTTCCCAAAGTGCTGGGATTATAGGCTGAGCCACCGAGCCCGGCCTCCATCTTTCTTTCTTTCTTTCTTTTCTTCCTTCCTTCCTTCCTTCCTTCCTTCTTTCTTTAATTCAGTCTCACTTTGTCAACCAGTGCAGAGGCACAATCACAGCCCACTGCAACCTGGACCTCCTGGGCTCAGGAGATTCTTCCACCTCAGCCTCCTAAGTAGCTAGGACTACAGGTGCACGCCATCACACCCAGCTCATTTTTTTATTTTTTGTAGAGATGAGATCTCACTATGTTGCCTCAGCTTAAGCTCATTCCAATTTTAGCATTTAAAAAAAAATTGTAGGCCAGGCTCGGTGGCTCAACCTGTAATCCCAGCACTTTGGGAGGCCGAGGTGAGAGGATTGCCTGAGCCCACGGGTTCGAGACCCACCCGGGCAACTTGGTGAGACTCGTCTCTACAATAAATCAAAAATCAGCCGGGCATGGTAGTGCGCACCTGTAGTTCTGGCTGCTTGGAAGGCTGAGGCAGAAGAATCGCAGGAGCCCAGCAGGTCGAGGCTGCGGTGGCCAGGAGCATGCCACTGCCCTCCAGCCTGGGTGACAGAGTGAGACTTCAACTAAAAAAAAAAATTGTAGTAGGCTAGAATTTGTGGCTCATGCCTATAAACACAGTACTTTGGGAGACCAAGGTGGGAGGATCACTTAAGTCCAGGAGTTCAAGACCAGTCTGGACAACATAGGGAGACCTCATCTCTATAAAAAAATGAAAAAAATAGCTAAGCATGGTGGCACCTGTAGTTCCAGCTACTTGGGAGGTTGAGGCAGAAGGACAGAAGGATTACCTGAGTCCAAGAGTTCAAGGCTGCAGGGAGCTACGATCATACCACTGCACTCCAGACTGAGCAACAGAGCAAAAAAAAAAAAAGAAAAAAAAAGTGGCAAATATAGATAACATACAATTTATCATTTTAACCATTTTTAGGTGTACAGTTCCATGGCATTGAGGACCTTCCTTGTGTAGCCATCACCACCATCAATCTCCAGAACTTAAAAAAACTTCTTCCCAAACAAAAAATCTGTCCCCATTAAACAACAACTCCCTTTTCCTTCTCCCCTAGCTCTTAGAAACCTCCATTCTACTTTCTGTCTCTATCAGTCTGACTACTCTAGGGACCTAACGTAGTATTTGTATAGTATTACATAGTATTTGTCTTTTGGGTCTGGTTTATTTCACTTAGCATAATGCTTCCAAGGTTTATCCATGCTATAGCATTCTCCTCATTCATTCTGTGCTACTGTAATGAAATACCCGAGACTAGGTCATTTATAAGGAACAGAAATTTATGTCTCATAGTTTTGGAGGCTGGAAAGTCCAAGATCAAGGTGCCAGCGGGTTCTCTGTCTGGAGAGGGTCTGGTTGTTGCTTCCAAGATGGCGCCTTGAATGCTGTATCCTCCTGAGGGAAGGAATGCTGTGTCCTCACAGAGCAGAAGATGCAAGGGCAAAGAGGAGGAACTCCTTCTATCAGAGCCCTAAAAAGGATACCCCAAGGGTGGAGCCCTCCTGACCTAATCACTTCTTAAAGATCCCACCTCATAACACCCTCACACAGTCATTACGTTTCAACACTTGAATTTTGGAGAAGGGATATTCAAACCATAGTATGCATGTATCAGAATTTCCTTGCTTTTTGAGGCTGAATAATATTATAGGCAGATGATTCTTTGTTGTGGGGTCTGTCTACTGTAGGATGTCAACATCCCTGGCCTCTGCCCACTAGATGCTAATAACACCTCCCTCCTCCTAGTTATGACAACCAAAGTCTCCAGGCTTTGCCAAATGTCCCCTGGGGGTCAAAGCCTTCCCCAGCTGAGAACCACTGCTCTGTGCACATTCATCTCTGAAAACTTGAGCACCTCAAAGAGCAGCCACAGCTCAGCAAAGGGGCAAGGGCTGGGGCAGCTCAGGAGTGTGTCTCCAGCCCCCAGCTACAGCCCAGACCCCAAATCCAATTAGAACATTACATCCACACACATCTCATGTCAGCATCACTTAATAACGTTAGGGCAGATTTTCACATAGCCATTTTCAATGTATTAAAAAAAAAACCCTCTCTCTCTCCTTAGATCCACATTAAGCATATGGCAAGCCATTCCCTGGCAGCAGCACCTCCTGCAAACTTAAAGCCGGCCTCTTGTTTTCTACCTTACATCTGGGAAGACACAAATCCTACTTAGAGTCAAACCTCAGGAGATATGTGAAGCATGTAAAAGTCAGAGATAAACCGGCCTGCTTTGCCCTTGGACACGTAAGCTGGATTTTCTTCAGTAATCCAGGCCCTTCACCAAAAAAAAACAAGAACAAGAAAATTCACAGCACAACCCTTAACAACACACACACACACACACACACACACACACACACACACCAAAAAGGGTGAGACTGGCAGTCGAGGCAGTTGACAGCCACAACTTGGGCAGAATTTCAGTGAGCCCGCTTCCTCCTCCCAGACACTGCCAGTACTGCTGGGTTTTGGTTCACAAACATTCTGAGTTTCTACTCGAGGTCTGCTAATGCCCATCAGCCCTCAGACAAAATATTTTATTTGCTAGTAAGCCTGGAATAAAAAAGATGAATTTTTAGCGGATTTAGGTGTGAAAGAAAGACACCCAAGCCCCTCAGGATTACCTTGACAGAGAATGAATTCTGTTTGCCCACGGATGGTTCATCAGGCACTGATTAAGAGTCAGAGAATTTTGGAACTGGAATCAGAGAACTTTATAGTGGGAAGAAATAAACATCCCTCCCGGGGCGGAAGAGCAGCAATCATCCAGCTCCTTTTAGAATATTCCAGAAAGGTGGCAGTTTTGTCCCAATTCTTCATCCCTCCCTGTGTCCCCACCCTTTGTCTTGTGACTTGTGGATCCTCCCATGAAGGCAGAACATGTTTTCCTGACCCTTGATTTCAAGTATGGCCTTGTGACTTATTTTGACCATTTGAGATGTTAGCAGAGCTGCTACCATGATCGGACTTGCCCTCTGTGGCCTCTGTAGTTACCAAGACAAGAAGCTGCTTCAGGGGGCCCAGGACCCCAGTGGGGTAAGGGACCCAAGCCATGGTGTGGAACAGAACCATGCCACCCAACTCACAGACTCCTGGGGATCAGTAATGCTATGGTTACACAGGTGCAACTGGGGCTGGCTTGTTACACATCATTATTGTGCTGATAACTGACCAGCACAGAAACTGACTAAGCTGTGCTTGCTGATGCAGCCACTGAGATTTTGTTTGTTTGTTCAGTCATAGTCTCACTCTGTGTCCAGGCTGGAGGGCAGTGGCACGATCATGATGAACATAGCTCACCGCAGCCTCAACCTCCTGGGCTCAGGCGATCCTTTTACCTCAGTCTCCTGAGTAACTGAAACTACAGGCACACGCCACCACTCCTGGCTAATTTTTTTTATTTTTTGTAGAGTCAGTGTTTCATTATGTTGCCCAGGCTGGTGTCAAACTCCAGGGCTCAAGCAATCTGCCTGCCTCAGCCTCCCAAGAGCTGAGATTACAGGTATGTGCCACTGCACCCAGCCCGAGATCTTGTTTGTTACCCAGGACTAGCTGACTGACACAGATGAGGAATGCTCTACTTTACAAAGCAGCCAGTCCTTCTTCTGCATTTTTTTCATTATTGGGCGGTGGCTTTTTTTTTTGGCTGCGCAGGCATTTGTCTCTTTTCCGCAGGGGCCTGGGTGAGCCTGACCTCTGCAGCAATCCTGAGAAAGGGTAAACACGCTTGCATTCAGCTGCCTGTCGGCTGTTTCATGACAGCTCTGGAGTCTCCCCATCTCTCCCAGCCTCTTCAGAGAAGTCATGGTCCCGGCCCTCAGGGGAATACAAGTGAGTCAGAAAGGCAGCGGTTCATATGGTGACCAAGGAATCTCACGAAGGTGAGAGATGGTCAAGCCAGGAACAGGTCACATTATGGCAAGGCAGGGTCTCCCACTGACATCCTGTTGTTCCACCTCATCCCTGCTCCCTGCTTTGATTTATTGTAGAGACGAGGTCTCACCAAGTTGCCCGGGCAACTTGGTCTCAAACCCGCGGGCTCAGGCAATCCACTTGCCTCGGCCTCCCAAAGTGCTGGGATTACAGGCTGAGCCACCGAGTCCAGCCATTTTTTAAATTTTTTGTAGAGATGAGGTCTCACTCTGTTGCCCAGGTTGGTCTTGAGCTCCTGGGCTCAAGCAATCCTCCCACCTTGGCCTCCCAAAGTGCTGGTACTACAGATATGATCCACTATGCCCAGACAGACTACAAGTTATTTTTAAGTGACCTGTCCTATATCCCAACTCCTAGAGGCCCAGGTGCCACCAGGCTGTTGGCTCACAAGGCCATCTGAAAACCTCAGGTATGCATGGGCTAAGGGCAGTAAAGCCATGCCATGCAGAGGCAGCAGCCCACTCTCCCCGTGGCAGATCTGTGCAGGGTGGGCTGATAGTGCATCCTCGGGGGAAGGGAATGCTCTGTTGCTGACATCCAGCTTGAAGGTGGAAGCCTGAGCACATAGGATGTGTGTGGACAGAGGAAGAAGATGGGAACCAGGGAAAAACCAAGAGTGGAGAAAGTCCCGGGAAGCCAGAGAGCGGCCTGGCTGGGAAGGCAGCATTCCCAGCTCCACCCCTGCCTCTGAGTCTGGCCAAACTTCTGAGGCAGGACTGGGAGGCCTCTGTTTTGGGAGACAGCCAGGCACGGGTTTTGGAGTGAACAGAGCTGGATTCATACTCCAGCTCCGCCCCTTTCTGACTGTGTGACTTTGAGCAGGTTACCCAACCTCTCTGAGCCTCAATGTCATCTATAAAATGAGAATAATAGCAGGACCTCTACCTGGCAGCGTTTAGTTTAGGGCCATTTAATATAATGGGTATAAAAGGCTTAACCCAGCGCCCATCACACAGCAGATGCCTGATTAATATTAGCGGTCGAGCTAGGCAGAGGCAGCTTCTGGCACAGCCCTGGCAGCCCCCTCTCTGCTGCTCATACCGTTGTGTAGTGTCTGCCTCATGAGTGTGGGCTGGACCTGGTGACTCACTTCTAATGAAGAGACTGCAGCAGAGCTAATGGGATGTCACTTCCAAGTGACCGATGTTTGTGACTGACTTCCTGCTGTCGCTCTCTCCCTTGCTGGTCTCTCTCTATCGCCCTCCCTTGCGTGCTCTGATGAGACAAGCTGCCGAGTTGCGCGCTGTGATGCTCCACGGAGCAGTCCCCAGGGCAAAGGAACCCAGGGAGGCCGCAGCCCACCAGTCGGAGAGGAGCTGACTCCTGCCAGCAGCCTCGTATGCAAGCTCAGAAGAGGCTCCTTCCAAACGGGGCTTCAGACGATCACTGCCTCATGCAGGATGGAGAGCCGAGGGCCCCGCTGTCACGCCCAGATTCCTGACCCACTGGACCTGTGTGAGAATTACTCAAGTTGTTTTCAGGTGCTAAGTTTTGGGTAATTTGTCACAGAGCAAGAAATAATGAATACAATCATTTGTGATTTCTGACCTCGACTGGACTCCTTATTCTCTCTCTGGAAACCATCCTCCAATTATCCGCCAAGCTAACACCCTCCCCCCCCACTCCCTAGCTTCCTCAGCCTCGAGCCCTCTAGCACTCCTCCACGTTCTGCATCCACACCACACACACCCTCACACTCACACACACACACTGTCACACAACACAGCACACACTTCTGTTATCAGCTGCATTGTGGGCTCATTTGTTCTTGAAGTAGAAGTCTTCCTAAAAGCATGTCACTGGGCTTCTCCGGCCGACTGCAGACGTCTCCTAAGAACGTCCTGCTCCCTTGGTTACAATTCCATATTCACTCCCAGAGTCACATTTCAACATTTCCCTGGCTACTAACCGGCAGGAATAAACCCATCTGTTCTATTTGTTGCCGCGTGTATCCAGGAATCACATGTGTTGGCTGCACACACAGAATCTCAATTCTAGCCTATAATCTGGTCTTCATTCTGGCCTCTAGGGTTTTACAACTAAGCTGTGGTGGTCCACTGGGCCAGGTGGAGAGGTAAGAAGGCTGGGAAGGGGCCTCGGCCTGAGTTAAAGTCCAGCTGTGCCCTGACAAGCTGGGTCCCTTTGGAATAATTCCCGCCCTACGGTGAGCCTCAGTCACAGCCCTTTCATGGGTCTGCTGTAGGAGGCTTACTTGAGATAAGGTACACAAAGGACCATTCTTTTCTGGCTTGGCTCCAGCAGGGATGACCTGCTGCGGGCCAGAAGTCCTGGCTGTGGATCTGCGAGCCTCCTTTCCACTGGAAAGAAGGACATTGCCATTCAGGTTCATCGTTCGGTTTCTTGTGAGTTGGGATGTTATGAGTCAGTTCCCCTGAGTCTGAGCTCTAAAAGGATGAGACCGTGTGTGGATCTGCAAGACAGGGAGATGTCACGGTATGCTGACCCTCCTCCTACCTGCAGGGCCCTGCTAAATCTCATCCTCCCTGACACCATTCTTGTGTTGTCACAATGTTCTCTGGCTTGAAAACAGCAAACTTTACTTGATCTTGCTGTCCAAGAACTTTCCTCCAAGATTCTGTCAGGTTACAGAGGGCAGATCAGAATGCAGGCTGTAAATCAGTAGCCCTCGTGACATTTAGGTCCATTAATCCACCGAGAGAAGATTTGCTACCTCTTAGTGTTGAGAGAGAGACCAGAAATCCTCTCACAGGATTGCCTGGAGGCTCAGGCACCACATCTGATACAACTCAGCACTCAGTGCTGTGACCCTCCGGGGATGCCAGAATTTGTATCTGTGCCTTATCACTAGTAGTTGCACCAACATCCCAAGCCCAGTCGAAGGAATTTGTTACCAGGTACTCTTGCTTTGCCTGTCCTCAGATTGTATTTGAAGCAGGAAGATAATCTTGGGTTGTTGGGGAGAAAATGAGCCACCACCATAATCTACAGAATCCAAACAACCCCATAGACTGGGAGTTTTTTGAGAGCCAGGGCCACCTTTGTCATGCAGCACATGGCCCTGGGTCTGGTAAATAGGGACCCTACACATGCATGTAGGGAAGGATGGTTGAATGGGTGGGTGGATAATTTGAAGGAGGTATGGATGGATGGATGGATGAGTATGGATGATTGAATGGGTGGGTAGATGGATAGTTAAATGGCTGGA
>CAUYQG010280027.1:0-15101 GCA_963574415.1 Tarsius wallacei | reverse complement strand
GAGTGATGAATCCTTTCCAGAAGGTTTTTAGTTTACTTTGCCTGGATCCATCAAAGGAATGACTATCTATGGTAGTTACAACTTAATGAAATGTTTTTTTGTTTTGTTTTGTTTCTCTGTCGCCCAGGCTGGAGTGCAGTGGCATTTCAGCTATAAACATTGCTGAAATGATTTTTAAAAAAGGATTTAGAACACGACATAAACTTAGTTGATAAAGCAGTGGCAGGATTTGAGAGCAGTATCTTCAATTTTGAAAGAATATGGGTATTTTCTTGGTGGTTACCCTAGGGCATATAAGTCATCTTATATTTGTAACAATCTATCTCAAGCTGATAACAACTTAACTTCAATCATATACAAAATTACACCTTTATATATAGTGTGTATCCATTGAGACATTTTAAAGCATTTTTATAGTTATAGGTATTTTTATGCTCGTCTTTTAATTTCTGCACCGGAAATACAACGGAGTCTGTATCTGCATTTATTTTTTCTCAATGAACTTTATGTCTTCATATGCTTTCATGCTGCCCTCAAGTGTCCTTTTTTTTTTTTTTTGAGTTGGAGTCCCACTCGATCGCCCAGACTGGAGTGCAGTGGCTGCTCCCGGCCACCGCAGCTTCAACCTGCTGGGCTCCGGCGATCCTTCCACCTCAGCCTTCTGAGTAGCTGGAATTACAGGTGCGCACTACCATGCCCGGCTAATTTTTTTTATTTATTGTAGAGATGAGGTTTCGCCTGCCCAGGCGGGTCTCGAACCCGTGGGCTCAGGCAATCCACTCACCTCAGCCTCCCAAGGTGCGGGATTACAGGCTGAGCCACCGAGCCCGGCCAAGTGTCCTTTCATATCAACTTGCTGGACTCCTTTGGCGTTTCTCCTAACACCATTGATAAGGGGTGATGAATGCCTTCAACTTTTGTTCATCTGGGAAAGCCTTCCTTTCCATTTTGAAGGTCAGTTTTGCTGAACGGCATTCTTGGATGGCAGCTTTTCTCTTTCAGCTCTTCAAATATACTGTCCCACTCCCTTTGGCTTAAGGCTTCTACTGAGAAATCTGATCATTTATAGGAGCTCCCTCGTACGTGGCAAGAGTCACTTTTCTCTTATTGCTTTCAAGTTTCTTTTTTCTTTTTTTTCTTTTTTTGGAGTTACGGTCTCATTCTGTTGCCCAGGCTGGAGTGCAGGGGCACAATCACGGCTCGCTGCAGCCTCCAACTTTTGGGCTCAATTGATCCTCCTGCATCAGTGTCCCGAGTCCCTGGGACTATCAGTGCATACCACCACACACAGCTAATTTTTAAAAATTTTTTTTGTAGAGATGAGATTGCACAGGGTGGTCTCAAACTCCTGGGCCCAAGTGGTCCTCCTACCTCAGACTCCTAAAGTGCTGGGATTACAGGCATGAGCCACCACGCCCAACCATTTCTCTGTCTTGCACTTTCAACAGTTAAATTATAATGTATCCTAGTGTGGGCCTCTTAGGGTCATTGTATTTTGAGTCCTTGAGCTTCTCAAATTTGATATCTACTTTCTTCCTCAGATTTGGGAAGTGTTTGCCATTATTTCCTTAAATGAGCTCTTTTTCTCTTGCTCATCTCTTTCTAGAACTACCATAATGCACATAATGTTTCACCTTATGGTGTCCCATTCATCCCTCAGGCTTCCTTCATTTTTCATTCTTTTTTGTTGTTCTTGCTCTTTTGATTCAACAATTTCAAATGACCTGTCTTCAAGTCTTGCTTGACCAAGTCTGCTGTTGAACCCCTCAAGTGAACATTTGAAATCAACTATTATATCCTTCAGTTCCAAAATTTGTTTTTTTCCCCCTTTTTTTTTTTGATTAGAGTCTCACTCCGTTGCCCAGGCTGGAGTGCAGTGGCACACTCATGGCCACCTCACCCTCGACCTGCTGGGCTCAGGTGATCCTTCCGCCTCAGCCTTCCATGTAGCTGGAATTACAAGCACGCGCTACCACATCCAGCTATTTTTTGACTTATTGTAGAGATGCGGTCTCGCCATGTTGCTCAGGCTGGTCTCGAACCCCTGAGCTCAGGCAATCCTCTTGCCTCTGCCTCTCAAAGTGCTGGGATTACAGGCTTGGCCACCTGGCCTATTTGGTTCTTTTCCATAGTTTGTTTCTCTTTGGTGATATTCTCATTTCATTCATACATTGTTTTTTATGATTTTAGTTGTTTATCTCTGTTCCCTTGTAGAGCACTGAGTTTAGGACAATTTTTTGGAATTATTTGTCAGGAAATTTATAGCCGTTTCTTGAGGGTTGGTTTCTGGAGATTTGTTTTGTTGATTGGGCCATGTTTCTGTTTCTTCATATACTTTGCGATTAAAAAAATTTTTTTGACACAGGGTCTCACTCTGTTACCTAGGCTGGATTGCAGTGGTACAATCATGGGTCACTGCAGTTTTGACCTCCTTGGCTCAGGTGATACTTCCACCTTAGCCTCCCAAGTAGCTGGGACCACAGGCATGCCACCACCACACCTGGCTAATTTTTAAAAATTTTTTTGTAGAGATGTGGTTTCATTATGTTGCCCAATCTGGTCTTGAACTCCTGGGTTCAAGCAATTCTCCTTTCTTGGCCTCCCAAAGTGCTGGGATTGAAGGTGTAAGCTACTGCGCTCATCCTGTTTTTTGAAAGACAGAGGCTGGGCTAGGTGGCTTAGCCTGTAATTCCAGCACCTTGGGAGGCTGAGGCGAGAGGATTGCCTGAGTCCAGGGATTCAAGACCAGCCTGGGCAACTTGGTGAGACCTCATCTCTACAATAAATCATAGAAACTAGCCGGGCATGGTGGCCAGCATCTGTAGTTCCAGTTACTTGGAAGGCTGAGGCGGAAGGATCGCCTAAGCCCAGCAGGTCGAGGCTGTGGTGGCTGTGAGCGTGCCATTGCACTCCAACCTGGGCGAGAAGAGTGAGTCTCCAACTAAAAAAAAAAGAGAGAGATCGCACTTTTCTGGCTTGTATAATTTCCCAATTATAGTTTTGCATGCTTTTCAGTTTTAAATCTCTTGCTCCCTCTGGTGTCTATCTTCAGTATTGCAATTTATTTGGTGCTGCAGCCACAAGTAGGCCCTTTGTTCTCAGTGGCTTCCAGGCATCCAAAAGCATGATGTTTCCCCAACTTAGGTGAAACAGGTGGCAGCCCTTGGACAGCACTCTGAAAAGCCAGAATGCTGGACTCACACTCCCCTCTTCTCTCCTCCTGAGAGAAGATGCAAATTGGGTAGTTTCTCCTTTCCCTGCCCAGACACACCTTGCTACAGCCGGCCTCTGATGCCACAGCAAGCTATCCCCGCTCTCTTACTTTCTGTGAACCCCAGGCATCCAAACTATGCTAGTTTTATTGGTGTTCCAAGCCAGACCAGACAAAAACCAGTCTGCCAGGCAGCCCTCTGAAAAGCCAGAGTTTTGGACACATGTTCAACACGTCTCTACCCTCCTACCCCACTCCAGGGAGAAGCCATGAGCTGATGTTCTCTCGCAATCACGCTGAGCTCTGTCATCCAGGGTGAAGTGAAATGACTCTTCTTACCCATTTCAATGCAGCTGTTTGCAGTTTTGTGCTCATCTAGGGTACTGCAACTGCCTGATTGCCAGCACCTGGGCCTACAAACCATTCAGCGGGTAACTCCAGGGTAATGAGGCCTAGTGCTTCCTCTTCTGTCATCTAGCTGATGTCAACCACCACCTGGTATTTTAACCATAAAGGAAACAGAATCAGGCCACAGAATCCAGAGCGACCTACATATCAAAAGGAAACATTTAATAAGTGCTGTTAAGTAGGGTACCCTTAAATATTATAAACCCTTGTTTTATAGATAAGAAAGCTAAGGCACAGAGGTGACAGCTAAATTGTAGACATGTAAGATTATGTGTAAACAGTGACCAGTATGTAACAGGCACTCAAAAAATGAAAAGTATTTTTATTTCTTTTATACTAAACTACTTCTGAGATGAGGAAATGATTGTGGATTACTGGGGTGGGCCCGATGTAATCACAAATGTCCTTACAAGTGAAGAGACAGATCTGAAGACGCTGAGTTGCTGGCCCTGAAGATGGAAGAAGGGCCATGAGCCCAAGAATGGACAGCCTCTAGAAGCTGGAAACGGCAGGAAACAAATTTACCTCATAAGACCCTTTTTGGGACTTCTGACTTCTAGAGCTGTAAGTAAAAATAAATTTGGGTCATTTTAGGTTGCTAAGTTTGTGGTAATTTATTACAGCAGAAATAGGAAGCTAATACAGAGTCTCAGTCTAAAAAATACACAACACAAAATCAAGTAGGAAATAAAATTTTATTGTACAAAATTTACATCTGTTGTATATGATGAAGTGCGGCAAAAAGACCTCTTGTTAATGTTAACCTCTTTTTAAGATTTTCTGTGAAAAGTAATTACCTGTTTTCTAATACAAATTTTTGAACAGAATGCATAACAGTTGTGTTGGTTCTAAGTGTCTTGAGGCATAAGGTATAAAACTGAAAACAGGTCAAAAAAGTGCAGGAGGAAGACCACTGCCAAAAAGTAATCTCCAAGAACTTGGCATTTTCCACCGCAAGGAAGGTACTGTGGGGTCCTCACTCTGTAATTGAAGAACAAATATTTTAATCTTTGAACTTCACCATCAAATCTCCCTTTAACATGTATTGTAAAACTCTCCTTTTGGTTCTGACACTTTTAGTCAAGTTTTATTGTGAGGAAAAATAAAGTAGTAAGTTTCTACGTCTTTATGTCAACTGTAGACAAATTTCTTCAAGTTGTAAATCATAAAGATATGCCAGAAAAGCTACAGGTAAAATCAAATGAAAAGGAATAGGGGGTTGAAAAAGACTCAGTGTCACGTGATTTGTATCAATTTTTTTCTTGGTAGAGGCATGAATTAAAAGATGGTTACCCCCTACATAAAGTAGTCCTACAGCGCTAATGTTATGGCAAAAGATGAACTCATCTTTCTGGTATAATGCTCTCATTTCATAATCTAGAAAAGTGCCTTAATTATAATACAAATCCACTAGGTATAGCATTGCTCACACAGCAACACTTTTTGTTTCCCTACAATCCCTTGAATTCCAAAGGAAGACCTGTTTATCCTTATAAGAGTCCGTCTAGCACAATTCACGTAACATGAATTTTCCTTTTTGGAAAATCAGCTTTAATGAAGCAATATAAATAATAGATTGGTTAACTGCCCTCTCTCTTATTTCAAAAGTTCAGCTTAAACTAAATTTTAGGTAAAGATATGTCCATATTTAACATAACGTTCACTTATTTGGTCTATTTACATAGCATATAAAATGCAAGTTAATGAATACATAACCAGACAAATAAGAAGCTTAAGCTGTAGTAACACTTACACGTGGTTTGATTATTTGAAGCCATTCATTAAGATACTCAACAAGACCTAATGCATCTGGGATATTGTCCCCTTCTGAAACAAATTTCAGCAGAACTGCCATTTGGATCTCTTTAGAACAGCTACAAGAAACGAAAAGATGGATTCAGTATTCTTCCACTAATAGATGATGCTGATTCTAGTGTGTCTGGTTTTACAGCCAACACGCATTCATCCCTTTGCCCCACAAATTCTCTTCTATCTGTGGGGACAGGACTAGAAGCCCTGTAACACCCATCCAGGGAATATGCAAGTTTGTGTCTCCCTGCCAAGGCTGCAAAAAGCCCATCCTTTCTGTTTGGCTATAGCAGATAAGGTATGTTCTGATCTGTTTCCAAAATCTACTTCAGAAGACAGTGGTTCTCAGAAGCAATGATCTTTAGAAGCACTATAGCAAAAAGACTGAAAGAAAATAACACTCCTGTTATCAAGAATCTAAAGCGGAAAAGCTGTGGAAGAGAATGCAGGAAAGAAAACTTACTACTACATACAAATACATTTATTGAGTGGTTATCATGCGCTAAGCACTGTTTGCAAATTTTATGACTCAATCCCTGTATCAATCCTGGGGAAGCTATACTTATCTCCATTTTATAAGTGATAATAAGAACAATGGACAGAACATCAGAATAATAAAAAAGCTGACAGAACACCAGAAGTAAAATTCTAGCTCTCCTATTTACCAGGTATGTTGGGGGAGTCACCTGGTCAGGATGTAGAGTTCCTCATCTACAAAAGAGGGAGAATAGAACCTACCTCACAGGTTTCTGTGAGGTTTAAAGGAGGTGACGGAGGCAAAGTGCTTAAAACAGAGACCAACACATTTCAACTACACAGAAGTGCTAGCTGTTATTACCAGGTAAAACGTTTAAAGAGATTGAAAACATAGCTAACATGTTCAAAGTCCTGTATCTCATGACAGAAGTGGCATCTGAACCTAGTTCTTTTTAAAAATTTATTTTATTTTAAAGATTTGGGGTACAATTCAGGATTAGGTATATAAGTGGTCATTGTATAGGTAGTCTGGGCCTCCTTTTGGCCCCCACTTTGCCTGGTTTGAGATCAGGTACCCTTATTAATATTATGTGCCACCCCCTTCCCCTGGCAGTTTCCCTTTCTGCCAATCCCTTTCTTACAGTATTATGGTAAATGTTCAGAGTCCGCTTATGAGTGAGTACAGGTGGTACACAGTTCTTTGTTTCTGTGATAAATCGCTGGGTATTATAAACTCTAAATCCATCCAAGTTACTCTAAGTTCATAATTTTTGAACCTAGGTCTTTCTTTTTTTTTTTTTTGAGTTGGAGTCTCACTCTGTCGCCCCGACTAGAGTGCAGTGGCCGCTCCCGGCCACCACAGCCTCCACCTGCTGGGCTCCAGCGATCCTTCCGCCTCAGCCATCCAAGTAGCTGGAACTACAGGCGTACGCTACCACGCCCGGCTAAAACCTAGGTCTTTCTAAGTCCAAACAGTCTCCTAACACTTATGCTATGAACACCTCAAGCTAGTGAGGAGATGGAGATATACCAATGCAAAAAGTTTCCTGCTTGCCAACAAAAGCAAAAATAATCCCTAACACTCCAAACCAACAGCTATGAGAAAAATGCAATGTCAAAACTTGAGAGTACATGGCTGACAGAAAGCTACAGAAATAAAGTTTAGTCGGGTTCTTAAGGAGTAGATTTAAGACATAGAGGAGTCTCTGATATGTATGTTCAGAAGTCTTAGAAGGTACCAGGCTAATTTTAACCACAGTATTTCAGTCTCTATAAAGAAGTTGTTGGCAATATTCATACTATTCCAGTATGTAGCTCTCAAAAAATATCTTTGGGGCCCTCAATCTTTGTATGGAACCACTATGAGCTCTGATGACTCAGAAAATGCTAGTTCCTAAATGCTTTTGCTATGATGGCACCTGAAAAGGCTCCTGCCTAGAGAAGGCTAGCCTCCCTGACTGCCTTTATTTTATAGGATCCAGCTTGGAAAGTGCAGGGGTATGATCTCGAACTTACACTGTCCCTGCTAGTTTATAACACATAGAGCAATAGTTTTATTTATTTATTTTTATTGTTTTTTTGAGTTGGAGTCTCACTCCGTCGCCCAGGCTGGAGTGCAGTGCACACTCATGGTCACCCCAGCATTGACTTGCTGGGCTCCAGCGATCCTTCTGCCTCAGCCTTTCAAGTAGCTGGAGCTACAGGTGCATGCTGACATACCCGGCTAATTTTTGATTTCTTGTAGAGATGAGGTCTCGTCAAGTTGCCCAGACTAGTCTTGAACCCGCAGGCTCAGGCAATCCACTTGCCTCGGCCTCCCAAAGTGATCAGCTATACCACTACCACCATTTATTATTACAGTAACTAATATTATCTTTTTCAGAGATTAAAATATATACTTGCTCTTAAAATGGGAAGGCAAAATATGTGAATTACAACACACTTGGCAAATATTCATCATATGCAGTGTGACACAATCATACATTGTATAAATCATATGATCGCCATCTTTTTTTCAATTTCAAAAATGCTTTATTGCAATGAAAGTATAATTGTACTGAACATTAAACATGGGTTTGGTTATAGATAAATAAAAGATCTGCTTTAGAAAATTTTTTAAAAATTGTGTGAGAAATGTTCTTTGAATAGGATGAACTCTATTTAATGTTACAAATATTAAGAGTTGTATTATCTCATAGGTACATATATTCAATTCAACCACATTGGAAGAAAACGGGTTAAAAAAAACTAATAGTGGTAGTTAATAGAACTGAATATTTCAATATGTTTCTCTAGACTATCCTGCATTTTCCAAATGTTCTATGCTGAGTATGCCTAGCTTTTATTTGTTTATTTATTTATTTATTTATTTGAGTCGGAGTCTCACTCTATCACCCAGGGAGTTGAGTGCAGTTGCATGCTGCTCACGGCCACCACAGCCTCGACCTGCTGGGCTCAGGCCATCCTTCCGCCTCAGCCTTCCAAGTAGCTGAAACTACAGGTGCACGCTGATGTGTCCGGCTAATTTTTTATTTATTGTAGAGATGAGGACTCACCATGTTTCCCAGGCTGGTCTCAAACCCCTGAGCTCAGGCAATCCTCTCACCTCCGCTCCCAAAGTACTGGGATGATAGGCTTGAGCCACTGCACCTGGCCATGTCTAGTTTCTATAATATTTACTATTTGTCACTGCTAATTTGTGGGCAAGTTTACTGCTACCCAGAAGTCGTTCTTTGCCTGGCCTCATAGCTTTATCCTACATGTGTGGCTTGGAGTCCAGAACACCCAAGGAGACCCCAGGAGCTCTTCTCAGGAGAAGCCCCTCTCTTTGCCCTGCACTCCCAGGTGTTTCATCCTTCTCGTAGTCTTACCTCTGCAGCCTTAGCTTGGCCACTATGCACTGCTTGGGCCTACTCCTGGTGCTGCAGTCCAGATAGTGTCTCCAAGCAGAAAGCTGCAGCAATCACAGACCTAAAATTTGCCTTCTCTCAGGGATGATGGTCATGTGCTGCCTGTGGCCCAATGTCGGAAACAGTTGTTTCATTTATTTTGTCCAGCTTCCAGTTTTTTTATTTTTACTTGCAGTAGAGCAAGTCTAATATAAGTTCCTCTATTATGATCAGGAGCAAAAGTCTGGAAATTGACTTGTAAAGAATCAAATGCAACAAAGTTTTGCAAAGGTAGAATGCAATAGAAGTACAGAATGGGATAAACAATCACATTTCAATAATCAACCTGAATGTGAATGGACTAAATGCACCACTGAAAAGACACAGAATAGCAAACTGGATAAGAAACCATGACCCAATTATTTGCTGCTTCCAGGAAACTCATCTCACCACAAGGGACACACACAGACTCAAAGTTCAAGGATGGAAAACGAGTTTCCAGGTAAATGGATCAAAAAAGAAGGCAGGAGCTGCGATTAGACAAAACAACCTTTAAGCTATCAAAAATTTAAAAATATACAAAAAGATACTACATAATGATAAAAGGTTCAATCCATTAACATGAAATATCCATCCTAAACATATACCTAACCAACACAGGAGCACCAGCATTTATTTATGTATTTTTTTGAGTTGGCGTCTCACTCTGTTGCCCAGACTGGAGTGCAGTGGCCGCTACCGGCCACCGCAGCCTTGACCTGCTGGGCTCCGGCGATCCTTCCGCCTCAGCCTTCCAAGCAGCTGGAACTACAGGCATGCGCTACCACACCCAGCTAATTTTTTGATTTATTGTAGAGATGAGGTCTCACCAAGTTGCCCAGGCGGGTCTCGAACCCGTGGGCTCAGGCATTCCACTCACCTCAGCCTCCCAAGGCGCGGGATTACAGGCTGAGCCACCGAGCCTGGCTGAGCACCAGCATTTATAAAGCAACTACTAAGTACACTAAAAAAAGATATTGACTCTAACATTATTATAGCAGAGGACTTGACTACCCCTCTGACAATCCTAGATAGATCACTGAGGCAAAAAATCAACAAGGAGATCCAGAACCTAAACTTGACACTCAACCAAATGGACTTAAGAGATAACTACAGATTATTCCACCCAACAACCACAGAATATACATTACTCATCGCCACATGGAACATACTCCAAGATCGATCACATCCTTGGACATAAATCAAGCATAAACAAATTCCATAAGACTGAAATATTGCCATGCATTTTCTCAGACCACAGTGGAATAAAATAAATATCAACATTAACAAAGTTTCCCCATAGCCCCAAAGACATGGACACTAAACAGCATGATGCTGAACAACTACTGGGTCAACACTGAAATCAGAGCAGATATTGAAAGAGTCCTGGAAATCCAACAAGGGCACCTGCATAATCAACGTATACCTAACCCTGAATTGTACCCCACATCTTTACAATTAAAAAAAAAAAAGAAAGATTCCTGGAAACAAATGAAAATAAAGGAAACATCTTACCAAAACCTCTGGGATGCCATGAAACAGTTCTAAGAGAGGAATTTATATCTCTACAAGAGAACAAGCACACATCAAGAAAATGGAAAAATCACAAGTTGAGAGCCCAACAAATCACCTAAGGGAGCTGGAAAGAGAAGACCACCAAAACCCCTACTTTAGCAGAAGAACTCAAATCACCAAAATAAGAGCCCAAATACGAAACATAGAAAACAAAAATATCACAAAAAACACCAACAAAACAAAAAGCTGGTTCTCTGAAAGAATTAACAGATTGATGGACCCCTAGCCAGAATGACCAAGAAAAAGAGAGAAAAAGCCCAAATAAACACATCAGAATACAAAAGATCAAATCACAACTGACCCCGAAGAAATATAAAGGCTCATCAGAGATTACTATGTCTACCTATATGGAAACAAACTCGATAACCTAAATGAAATGGAGGACTTTCTGACAACACACAACCTCCACAGGTTGAAAGAAGACATTGAGACACTAAATAGATCAATAACAACCCAGGAAATTGAACTCCGTCATAAGAAAACTACCTACAAAAAAAAAAGCCCTGGACCAGATGGCTTTCCAGCAGAATACTACAAAACATACAAGGAGGAGCTGATACCAATCCTATCGAAAGTATTCCAGGCAATTGAGAAAGATGGAATTCTCCCCAAATCATTTTACAAAGCTAACATCACACTGATACCCAAACTAGGTAAAGATCCAACAAAAAAAAAAGAACTACAGGCCAATATCCCTTATGAACATAGATGCAAAAATCCTCAACAAGATTCTAGCAAATCGGATCCAAAAACATATCTCAAAAATCATCCACCATGACCAAGGGCATGGTTCAACACTTGCAAGACCATAAATGTAATTAAATACATCAACAGATGTAAAAACAAGAACCACATGATTATATCATTAGATGCAGAAAAAGCTGTTGATAAAATCCAGCATTCCTTCTTGATAAAAACCATCAAACACCCAGGTATAGAAGGAACATACCTCAAAATAGTAAGTGCCATCTACGATAAACCCACAGCTAACATATTGCTAAATGGACAGAAACTGGAAACATTTCCCCTGAAAACTGGAATAAGACAAGGCTGCCCACTCTCAGCCCTCCTGTTCAACATTGGATTGGAAGTCCTAGCTAGGGCAATTAGACAAACGAAGGAAATCAGGGATATCCAAATAGGAAAAGAGGAAGTCAAGTTATCCCTCTTTGCTGATGATATGTTGCTACACCTTGAAAATCCAAGAGAATCTGTCAAAAATCTGCTTGCACTGACAAAGGACTTTGGCAAAGTTTCAGGTTACAAAATAAATGTGCAAAAGACACCAACAACAAGCAGGCAGAGACCCAAATAAAAAGCACAATCCCATTCACAATAGCCGCAAAAAAAAATGAAATACCTTGGCATCTTCCTAACCAGAGAAGTGAAAGACATTTTCAATGAGAACTACAAAACACCGCTCAAAGAAATCCAAGAAGACACAAACAAATGGAAAAATATTCCATGCTCATGGATAGGAAGAATCGATATCATTAAAATGTCCATCCTACCAAAGGCAATCCACTCACCTCAGCCTCCCAAAGGCGCGGGATTACAGGCTGAGCCACCGAACCCGGCTGAAGTCTGGAATTATGATACCTCCTGCTTTGTTTCTTTTGCTCAGGATGGTTTTGGCTATTCATGGTCATTTATGTTTCCATGTGAATTTTTGTATTGTCATTTCCAGGTCTGAAAAGAATGATGTTGGTAATTTAATGGGTATTGCGTTGAATCTGTAGATTGCCTTTGGTAGGATGGACGTTTTAGCAATGTTGATTCTTCTGATCCATGAGCATGGAATATTTTTCCACTTGTTTGTGTCATCTTTGATTTATTTAAGCAGTGTTTTGTAGTTTTCATTGTAAAGGTCTTTCACATCTCTGATTAGGAAGATGCCAAGGTATTTCATTTATTTTGTGTAGTTATTGTGAATGGAATTGTGTTTTTTATTTGGGCTTCTGTTTGTTTATTATTGGTGCATAGAAATGCAATTGTCTTTTGCACATTTATTTTGTAACCTGAGACTTTGCCAAAGTCCTTTAGCAGTACAAGGTTGTTTTTGACAGATTCTCCTGGGTTTTCAAGGTATAGAATCATGTTGTCTGCAAAGAGAGATAACTTGACTTCCTCTTTTCCTGTTTGGATACCCCAGATTGTCTTCTCTTCTCTGATTGTTCTAGCTAGGACTGCCAAAACTATGTTGAAGAGGAGGGGTGAGAGTGGGCATCCTTGTCTTATTCCAGTTTTGAGGGGAAATGGTTCCAATTTCTGTCTGTTTACAGTATGCTGGCTGTGGGTTTCTCACAGATGGTTCTTACCATTTTGAGGTATGTTCCTTCTATGCCTAAATGTTCAAGGGTATTTATCAAAAATAGGTGCTGGATTTCATCAAAAGCTTTTTCTATATCTAATGATGTAATCATGTGGTTTTTGTTTTTATGTCTGTTGATGTATTTAATTACATTTATGGTCTTACGAATGTTGAACCAGCCTTGCATCCCGGGATGAAGCCTACTTGGTGGTTGTGGATGAATTTTGGGATGTATTGTTGAATCCAGTTTGCTAGGATCTTGCTGAGAATTTCAGCATCTATATTCATCAAAGATATTGACCTGTAGTTCTCTTTCTTTGTTGGGTCTTTACCTGGCTTGGGTATCAATGTGATGTTAGCTTCATAAAATGATTTGGGGAGAGTTCCATCTTTCTCAATTGCTTGGAATACTTTCAATAGGACTGGTATCTGTTCCTCCTTGTATGTTTTGTAGAATTCTGCTGGAAAGCAGAATGACCATTATTAAAAAAAAAAAAAAAAGATGCTGGCACAGATGCAGAGAAAAGGAAACACTGTTGGTGGGACTGTAAATTAGTATAACCTCTATGGATAGAGATTATTCAAATAACTACAAGTAGATCTACCATTTGGTCCAGTAGTTCCACTACTAGGTATCGACCCTAAGGTAAGAACTCATTATATAAAAAAGACACTTGCACTCATGTGTACAATGCAGTACAATTCACAATTGCAAAGATGTAGAATCAACCTAAATTCCCATCAACTGATCAGCAGATAATGGAAATATGGTGTATATGTACCATGGAATGCTATGCAGCCATAGGAAAGAATGAAATCATTTCATTTGTAGCAACGTGGTTAGAGCTGGAGATTATCATCCCAGGTGAACTGACTCAGAAACAGAAAACCAGACATCACATGTTCTCACTCATAAGTGGGAGCTAAACTGTCTCAAGATGGAAATAATAGAAACTGGCGACACCAATAAGGGGGTAGGGGAGAAGGGGATTAGAGTTCAGAAACTACCTATGGGGCACAATGTTCACTATCCGGGGTGATGGGTCACCTGAGACCCACTTCCCACCATTACACAATATGTCCATGTAACAAACATTATTATGGATCCCTGAAGCCAAAATAAAACAAACAAAAGGAATTTGCCAAGTGTCAGAAAAGCTTTTATCTACAAACAATAGTACTACAACTTTTTCATGTAAGTTGTCCTAATTAGTATAATAGCATTCACACATCTAATAATTCTCATTTACTTAATTTAGTCGAAAAACTGAAATATTTCCAGATAGGTTACCTTTTCAAAAACAGTCCTCAAATGTAATTGTGAATCAAAATCAAACAAGCAATAGATAGGTACTTTTTGTGTGCCTATTAAATCTTTGTTTCTTGATACAAAGTTCTTTGGAAAGAAAACTAAAGGCAAACTATAACTGTCTTTTCTAGTATACAATGTGTGTATTCTTTAATGAACTATATGTAGTCCACAAGTTACAAAATTTTAGAAAAATTGCATACTCAGTAGTAAGTCTAATGAATCTGAATGAGTGCTTATGGAAAGAAAACTCTTAAATTTCCATTTTAACTAACCCAGCAAATAGAGCATATTTTATTATTGCAATTTTGCCTACTGTAAAAGATTAAGAAAAATATTACTAAAGGGAAGGCACCTACATAAAAGGAATGTCAAGGTATTAATTTTCTTATCCCTTTTCCAATCCTATTTAACCAATTATTTCAGATCCCTAGTAGAGATGCACATTTTAATGTATCTTTTAAAGAATGCACTTCTTTATAGCTAAGAAATAATAACAAAAACAATAATTAAAGATTTGTTTTAATTTTAGCAATTTTTACCATTCAGAATTTAAATTATTCTAATCAACTCTTATTTACATTAAGTAAGTATAGGACTTATTTTGCCACTGGCATAATGAGAAAAAAAAGAAACATGTAGCAAAATTACTCACAGACATGGTATATGTAAATGTGCTTTTGTCACTCTAAATTCATTTTAAATAATTATACTCACAAAGCTCTATCTAGGCATACAGTGCAATCTTTCCCTAAATCCTTCCTGTTCTAATTTAATCAGTCATGGATGTTGCCATACTTTGTGAAAACCCATGTTTCTCCCTTTTGAGGAAAAAAAATATTTGTAAACCATATATCTGATAAAGGGATAATTTTATCTAGTCTTAAAAAAGAAGGAAATTGCCGGGCTCGGTGGCTCAGCCTGTAATCCCTTGCCTTGGGAGGCTGAGGTGAGTGGATTGCCTGAGCCCGCGGGTTCGAGACCCGCCTGGGCAGGTGAAACCTCATCTCTACAATAAATCAAAAAATCAGCCGGGTGTGGTAGCGCGCGCCTGTAGTTCCAGCTACTTGGAAG